>JAMLFT010003991.1:0-20660 GCA_026544285.1 Pachyrhizus erosus | reverse complement strand
TTTATATATTAACTGTTTAATTTTATATATTAACTGTTTAATTTAACGATTTACTAATGATGTGTTAGTATTTCATAAAATGAAAACTAATATTTAACAATTAAAAAATAATTTAATTAATTAAAATAAAATAAATAAATATATACAAAATTGAAAATTGAATCAAAATTATTGATTTTTAAAAATTTAAAGACGAACTTTACATATTAAGAATTAAAGGAAATCAAAATTATAACTTAATTAAAAATAAATTAATTTTTAAAAACTAATAGTTCGCTATTTTTAACTCATATAATGGTAATTCGCAAAACTACATTCTTTTTTAAAAAATTTATTTTTTTAATTTTAAAATAGACATGTCTTCACATGAAATTAAAACTACACAACTAAAAAAATATATAAAATCTTAGTCATCGTTAAGATGGAATTAACATAAAACTTAGATAATATAGATTAGCTCATAAATTCAAGCCTCTTTCCTATTATTATAACAAAAAAAAAAGTCAAAATAAACTTTAATTTATATTAGGTGTATATAAAATAATCCAATTCAATATAAACTGCCAAAATGGAACTAAATGAATTAAAAATTGCCTATAAAAAATAAATTAAAAATTAAACAATAAAAAATCAATGAAACTTTCTTTTTTTACTGGAAAATCAACTTAAAACTGAATACACATAAAAAGAATAATGAGTTTTATCGGATTTCAAACATAATTTCAAAAACCATTTTTTATGAGAAGGAAAGTAAAAGATAAAAAAAAAAAAAAAGTAAAAGAACTATCTAAGACAGACTACGCCTGAAGAAGGACAAGACATAAACGTATGAGTGTCATCTTGCTCTGAAGAACTCTTGTTGGCCAACCAATTTGCCCACATCTTTGTCTCTCTATATGAATGTAATTTATGCATACATAAATAATTTTAGAGCAAATCAACACAGTGTCATGCTTATTGGATAACTATATCTCTTAATTGTGTGATTAAGAGTGTGATTCTTATGTATATAGAAAAACATAAATTAAAAAAGTTAATAATTGAATAAATCTTCATATTTAAAGAAATTAATCTTTGATAATTGATTGGAAGATAATTTTGGCAATTAAAAATAAATAAATTATATTTCACTTTTTTTTTAGAAATAGAAGTATTAGACTATTTTCTCCTATTATGTTAAAATACACACTCTTTACATATTAAATTTAAGTATATCACACTTTATTGTTAAATTTTTTATTAATTTTTTATTAACTTCTGTTAAAAAAAATATACTACAAAAATATCATTTATACCACCATTTGTCTATCTTTAAGAGATTTAAATATTACACCACTTTGTTTTCATGTATTAAGATATACATTTTTTTTTCTTTTTTATATACTACTAATAAGAAATTCGGTTAAACATTTTGTCACTCTTAAAACATTTGCTTTACTTGCAACCCCTCACAAAGAAAAACAACTTTAAAATGTATACAAGAAACAATGTTAGTATATCAATAGAGTAAAAGATAACTTTGTTTACAAAATCACTATACAATTAAGAGTAATATAAGCAAAAACATATGAAAATATTATACTAATTTTTTTTATAACTTCATTATCAATTATATATTATTAAGATGTGCATTAATTTATTTTAATATTTATTTTTTAATAAATTTTAAATTTATTTTAATTAATATTTACAATAATAATAAGTCAAATTATTTACAATTTATAGGTGCATGAAATTAATATATCATTAATACTAAACTCAAATCTTTTAAATAAAATTTTGGATTCAAATTTTATGAATAAAAAAATTATAAATAAAAAAGAGATCTTATTTAAAAATATTTGTAGATAAAATTAATGATATTTTATATTAATATTATGATGAAAAAATTATAATTTATTTTTAAAAAAATTGTAGTTTATTATTTATAAATACATAAAAACCACCCATTGAAGACGCGTCATCATTTCATACCAATGTTATTATCCTACAATTTTTTCTCTCTTTCTTTACATTTTGTAGTTTTTTAATTAAAATATTAGAAATTTTTTTAACTGACTGTGCAAATCACGAATACTTGCACAAGTTTAGTGTTCTAGTTTTTTTTTATAATCATTAGAATATTTTTAGATTTATTTAATATTAATTATATATTTAAAAATAAAAATATAAAATTGAATCAAGTAATTCAATTCAAACTACATTTGATTAGATTGAATTAAAATTGATATTACGTTTAAATTAATTTGAATTAAACCATAATTTATTTTTATCACGAGACTAGATGATTTTTTTTACTTAAACATTATTTCAAACTAAACCCCAAATATTTTTATCTTGCACTGTACAAGAGATTTTGATATTTATTTAGTGATTATTTAAAAAAATTAAAAAAAAGGTTTATTCACAATTATCAAAAGCATTTTATAAAAAAGAAATACATAATTTTATGAAAAATTATTAAAACAAATTCCTAATTTTAATTAGATTTTAGCTTTTAAGAACTCGAAACAAAATTATTTATTTAATAAAAATCAAATTGATTATTTTACGAATTGGATCAAATAGTAGAGTCCTAATCCCAAATATGTAGGTGGGAAACCCTAAACACTAGACAGAGTTTTGTATCAGAACCTAATCAGAATCCAAATTCCAATTCCGAAACCAGCCACCAACGATAACCCAACCGGTGTGGCTTCCCTTTCCTCACTTTTTCTTTTTCTTTTTTTTTTTTCTTTTCTTCACTTTTTCCCCCAAAATTCATACTTCATAATCATCTAATTCCCTGGTATTACAGCACGCGCAAATTTAGTTCTCTATTTTTGTACAGTTTCTGAAAATTTTCATGGGTGGGTCTGTGTCTTTGACGGCAACCTCAGCTGCTAATAATTCATCACTTTTTACTTTTTAAATAGCAAACTTTTTATGCTCGGATTGTAACTGTTGTTGTTTCTGTGGAGCTATATTTGAGCATGGCATCTTTCACTGTTTATTTGCAGAGTAGCATTATTGGGGCTTGAACCCTTGTTTTATTCTTAGTCATTGAGCTGTGGCATTGTTTGTGTATTAGCAGTGTTTGGTTCGTACGATGAAGAGGACTATGCCATGGAGTGATGACGATGAGTCATCTTCTTCACATTCAGATTCTGAACGTGATAGTGAAACTGGAGGGGAAAATTCCAAAGGTATTATTTCATCTACATCCTCTTTTCTTCGTCTAGTTGTTTTTATGACTCTGCTGATTGCTCAAGTTTGATTCAATTCCAAAGTTAAGCATTTTTCTTATGTTAAAATTTGCTTGTTTTGTTTATGACAATAATTCATGAGTGAGTGAGTGAGTGACTGCTGCACATAGTATCGTGACAAATTTACTCTTTTGAATTGGCCAATGGATGTACATGGGTGCCTATCGTTATATGTCCCACATTTTATGTTTTCTGCTGTCGGTCGTTCAGATTATCTCTCCCGTTGTTACAGTTATTTTCTTCATGTCTAGATGTTCATCCAAGCTATGAAACTTTGCAATTGGTAGTTCCCTTGGGTGTTGATGCGGAATTATGAATATTTCTGAACTTATAGAGAAGGGTGCATCGGGCTTCATCCAAGGGTGGGTAAATAACTCTTATCAGTTACCTGATATCCTTTCTTGGTAGGCATCTGATAGCAGAGAAATATTGGCTAAAGCAAAAAGATAACTGAGGGATAATCTTATGGTAGAGAATTGACAAAATTTGATCATGCTCAACTGTAAACCCATCCCAAACTTGAGTTAGTGCAAGATAGTTCCTGATCTGATCACTATACAGTTGCTGGTAGACTAAGTCTTTTTGAGGATTTATTACCCATTAGGGTAATAATACATGGGCACTCCATTATTAATTATTAATTTATTACAAACACCCATTTGACACCTTCATATTTTTCTCTCTCTCTTTTTTCACATAATGTCTCCTATTTCATCTATCACTTCTCTCTTTCATTTCTTTTTTGTCTATGTATGGGTGTTCGCAAAACATTACTCTTACCTAATGCTAGCCTCAATTAGAGGGGTTGATTCTGTTTTCTCTACATTGTACATGTAGGGGTGAAAATAGGTCAAACCACTTGATAGAAACCTATGGTCTAGCCTATATCAAGTCTAGACCAAACTATTTTAGAAAATAAACTAAGCAGGGACTTTTATTACTATTTTGTTAGGCTTTAGACCATTCAAAAGGTCTAACAAACAAACTTATTTAAATAAATATAAATAAATATTTGTTGTTAGCATTATTATTATTATTATATTAAATTTGTTATAATGTATTAAAATCACACATTTATTTATCATGTTAAATATGATGATCTACATAAAGAGTCAAGTTTATAAGTTTATTGAAAGATAAATTTATGTTTTATTTAGAGGTCTTATTGCTAAATATGTTTTTAAATGTTATCAATGTCAGATTAGACTTTAAAAATATGTTTATATCATTTAAATAAGTTAACTCAATTCTTACAAAACAGAGTGTACCTATTTTTATCTTTATCTTAGTGTTAAATTGTCATAAAATAAGCCTTTAAACAGGCTTGTAAGCCAGGTCTGGCTCAACAAAGCCTAGCCTAACGCGTAGTCAATTTCTACCCCCTACATGCATAAAAAGGATTGATAATTTAAGTACACCATTAATTATGTGAACTAGTGTACCTTTTGGCATCACAGAATTTATTTAGCATATAGAATAGATATTTCCCATCGAACAGAAATGAGAACATCAGGATTATTCAACTGCCATTTACAGTATTTTACAGACTTTGCTTGACCATATTTAGTGACATGGTTTTAATTCATGAAAATAACCCATATCACCATACCTTTGCACTTTGCTGCTTTTATAGTTTGACATCCTGAGAAATTTGTCTGCCTAAATTTATCGCTGTTTAGATTTTTCTTTACTAGTTTTATGAATTTTATGTGTACAGGTAAGTCTAGGAAGCAGAAAAGTGGTGCGATTGACTTTGAGGCTCTGAAGCGACACGGGTATAGAGGTGGACCTTCAGTCCTAAAAGTACCCGCACCCAAAGAAGGGGATGACTCGAAGCAAGATTGGTCGTGGTCCACTGGAAAAGAAAAGCGTGTAGACAAGGAAATTGAAGAATCATATGAAGAGCGACAGAAAACAAGAGAGTCTATTTCCCTAGGAGAGCAGCTGCCAGCTGCTCTGACTAGGAATGACAAGAAGAATCTTTCTTTCTCCCAGAAGGAAAAGAGGAAGAGAGAGTTGGGTCAAACTAGTAGGGGCAAAAATTATGTTGAAGAAGAGAAGAGGCTATTGAGAGAGAATGGAATCTATTCTGGTTTTGATGCTTGATTTGCCAGCTTAGAATCTCCTTCATCTTGTACAAAGGCACTCCCATTTTCATGTACTGAAAAGACTTGGTTGTAACTTATAGTTGCCGTTTAAAACTTGACAGAAACGAATTGGAGTTAATCTACCATGGTCTCAACTTAGGAACCATCTTCGGTAATCACTGAGCTTAATTAAGCCCTTTTTTGTTGTAAAAGAAAAGAAGCAAAAACACGTTTTTGGAGGAATTGTCTCTGATGTTTAATGTATTTCGTTGAGGTGATATTTGAACCAAGATGTTTTTCTCAATTTACTTTAGAAAATTATAAACTACAAAACATCTCCAATAGGAATTGTTTACGGGGTAATAAAACTCGAGATTTAGTTTTTATATAACTTCGTCATTGTAGTAAATGACGTGACAACTGTTATGCTTATATAAACGATGCTTTTAATATTTTCTAAGCATTAGGAAATAATTGTAAGATTTTGAGAGAAAACTTGTTAAAATTCTTTCTTATTTAACATTATAAGGCTCATTAAAAGTGAGATAAGTAATTTTATCCTAATTATTCCGTTGGAGATGCTCTAGTATGTGGAGAATTACAAATTCATGCCAAATTTACGAGACTTTTATTGTGATTAGTAGATTTTGTAAAATGAAGTTGTAGTTCTATTTATATCGGCTTAAATTTTTTAAGGCTGAAGTGTAATGTTAATATCAGAAAAATCTTCTATTGGTCTTTCTTTTTCCTCCCTCGTTATTAGGACCGTTTATGGTTAAGTTGTTATTATAATTAAACTATAACTTATTTTAAAAAAAATCAATTATATAATCAGTTATATAATTGGGTATATATTTATAATTAATTATGAATATATAATCAATTTAAAAATAAAAAAATGATGTTTTTATATTTATTATTATCTTTATTTTCATATATAAGAAATAAATATCTAATTCATCAACACTAACAAAAATAGTTAAATTAGTTTATTTTAATTAATATTATTATAATTTTAAATTTTATTTCAAAAATATTCATATAATTAATTAATTTAAGTGATGGTTAGATATAATGATACTATTTATAAAAAAATACTTTTTTCAACCAATGAATATGAATTCTATTGTTAATAATTCAATAAATATATTTATTTTATAAAAAAAAATAATGTCCAATTAATAGACTTTACAATAAATTAAAGATGTGAAAATAAATTCATAGTTAATATATTTAAAGTAACCATATATTTTTTATAAGAACAGATATAGTATTTTTTATAATTAATTTTATATATTAACCATTATCTTATGTTTAATTAAAATTATTTTTTAAAGATCAAAATTAATTAATTTAAGATATATAACTAGTTATGTAATTGGTTTTAATTATATCTAATTATATAATTGATTTTAGATATATAACCAGTAATTAATTTTTATAGTGATTATGATTTAATTATTATAATTATTTTTAATTAATTAATTATTATATGGTCGATTATTTATAATTATAATTAAAAATTTTATAATCGATTATTATCAACACCACTATTCGCCATGCACACGTCAGTTACATGGATGGGATACTGGCAGTGACCTAGTTGAATAAGGTGGGAGCCGCGCGACACATTCAGGGTAATTTTACATGTATAGTTTGAAAGAGAGGGGATTTTCTTTGTGTTTCTTTTTAGCTTAGTTTAACTTATAGTCATTTACTTGTATAATTTTTACGTTTTATAGTTTCATATTTAAAAATTATTTATTTTAATTTTTACACATATACTTTTTTATTCATTTTAATTTTTATATATATACTTTTTAATTTACTTTAGTTTTTATAATTTTTACAGTCAGAATTAAAATAAATTAAAAAAAACATTTATATAGAAATTAAATTAAGTAGTTTTTAAACACAGAGACTTAAATGGAAAGATTATGTAGATATAGAAACTAAATATACAGTTAAACTTTTAACTTATTTTAAAGACACAATACTTTATTTTTCTTAACTTTTATAAAAATAAGTGATTATTTGTATTTTACAAAAAAATCTATTACCCAACACGGTAAGTAAAAATCATCATTTAAGAATTTTCTAAAATATAAAATGAAATTTATATTTAATTGTTTCAGCCATTTTATTTATTTTATAAATAATCAATTAATCCTTTCTCTCCTTTCTATTCAAAAAGTGCATACATGGGCACTACAATTGTCCCATTCCCAATATTATTCTCTTGCGATTGAAATGGCCTCAAACATAAGGACCGAGTGAATTGAGTTGATAGAATTAAAAATAAAATCACAAGATATGAAAGATACGCTTATTAAATTGACCGTCAAATATAAGAGGTAATTGAAATGATAAATATAATATGCCTTAATTATATTTTTAGTGTCTTAAATTAAAAAATAATATTTTTAAATAAAATTTTATATTTTTTGCCTTTAAATTTAGAAACATTTTTTTCAATTTTTCTATCAGAATTTCAGAAAATAAATAATATTTTTTACAGTAAAAAATAATTTTTTTGATCTCTCAAATTATGACAAAATGATTAAAAAGAATATTTTTTAGATTTAAGAATTAAAAATACAAATTTTCATTTAAAAAACTAAAACACATATCTCCTAATTTCAAAATTTAAAATCATAATTAAACAATATAATAATTACTCGCAACCCAAGTTTGGGAAGCGCAAGCGACTGAAGCGAGTTAAAAAACAAGTACTTTTCTGCTCTTTTCCACGTAAAAATACAATATAGCGTCTCACTCGGAACGTACACGAGAACACCAAACGCAAGGTTTTTTTTCTTCAGATTTTAATTTCCCTTTGAAGCTCCAACAAACCGTATTCAAATAACGATTTCAAAATTTGGAAATTAACGAGGCAAAATCTAGTAGTAAGAAAAATCAATACGGGACACTATGACTTCAGACCAACGATGTGAGAGTTTAATTTTTGGCTCGCGACTTTGCGAGCGTGAAACCTAAATTTCGGTTTTTTGTGACTGTAATTGTTAGTAGCCTTGTTTCCCCAAGACAACTGAATCTTGAATAGTTGGATTTGTAGTTGGAAGCCGTCATAACGAGAAAAAGATTTAGAGATACATTGAAGGGGCAGGTGAAGACTCCTGATGGAAGAATATCTAAACATGAAGCAATTTATAGCTTTGTTATCAATGACTTGGGGACCTATTTGCATTATTGTTAAGTATATTTCATTCTTTGTAACTTGAAAAATTGAGTTACAAAGATTGTTAAGCAAGTAATCAACTTCCAGGTATTCGGTTGTCCACCTGCGTATAACTATCCATCCAGATAATGTCCCCCTCGCCAAAATCTTGGAGTAAAGCTGTAATCCACATGATTTTATTGATCCTGCTCAAACACAAATATCAAACATTACCGATGACCTAACAAGTGTGGAAACTAACACAAAGAACAAACATCCAACAAAATTTGAAGTGTCTCTTTAGAATTTGAAATCATATGTTATGCTGTATTGTCCATTATGTGTCTCACATGAACATGACTCCTCTTTTCAGGTGTTCATGCTTCACAGCTGATGACCAATGTGTTTATCAGACAAGGTAGACCAATAAATGAGGTATTTCATTTTATAATATGATAGCTAAATCCAAAAATTAACACAAACTAATATATGGTTGGTACTTACTACATATTTTCTAGATAAAATTAGTAGCAAAATTCAACAAACATAATAACCTGAGTTCTTTAACCTCGATGTGAAGAAACCTACTTGATTATAGATTCAGTAACGTTGAAGAATAAAATAATGAGAAATGCTAGTTCAGCATATAAATATTGCAGAAGAAACATACTTAATGTACTAAAAGTCGGCTTGTTTGAGTATGTGGAAAATGAAAATGAGGGGGGAATGTATTTGAACACACAGTCCAGATAAATTGTCATTTCCGTCTACACTTTATTATTTTTACCTATTTAAACAAGCAGACTCTCTCAAGCATCATTAGCCATACCCAGAAAAATATATAAACGTCAACATCATAATAAAGAGAATATATTGATACAATATGATGCAATGATATACTGAAACATAAGCTGATACAACAGTATTGCTAGTATAACCAGACCATGGCTAATGCAAAGAATAGCTAAGTTAATTAACCAACCTTAACGCTGAAAAGAACACTGCCATCTGAAACCTGTTCACCCACAGTAAGTTGAAGCCCATGCACATAGCCAGAAGAAGGTGCCTTTACAACATGCTAGAAAAAGTACAGAATGTTGTTGGTTATAACTTGCTGATTAGATAAAGAAGATAAAGAGAGGAGTTTCCAACATTCACAGAGCAACTGTACAAACCTCCATTTTCATTGCTTCTAATACTAACACAGGTTGTCCTTCCTCCACTCTTGTCTTGTTCTCCACTAGAACCTTAACTACCAAGCCTGCCATGGGTGCTACTACTGTCCCTTGAGGGTTGGCTGATGTTTCAACTTTGGGTTTACATTGGGAATCTTCATCCTCAGACAGCTCCAAGCCTAGTTTCTCTCTGAAATAATGATGACAGGACTCTTGCCAAACATGAATATGCCTTATTTGATCCTGAATTCCAAGGAAAACCATATTTGCTTTATAAGCTTAAGAAATTTATCTGACAATCAAGATGGATACAGCAGTAAAATGTTTTTATCAAATAAATCCACACAAACTCCAAAACATCTATGCAGAGGAAAGCACTTACCTTTGAGAAAACAGCTACACTAACATCACTGATTACACCACCAACTTCAACTCTAAAAGAGTTATCTTTTACATATGTTACTTTGACTTCTAAAACAGGAGATCCATTTTCTTCTGTCTGGAAGATACAATATCATCTTGAGTTAACTTTTTGGAGAATTTGTGGCGTAATTAAATGGCAAAATATTACTATTTCATATGGTACCTCAATCAGGTATCTCCCATCAGGCTGATAAGTGATGGTAAGCTTCATGATCTTTGAGCTACCACTACCATATTCATTATCCCACTCAAGTTCCATTATACGCATAGCTTGATGATGGACTCTAAAAGGTGGAGACGAATACCATATAGGGAGCAAGCTGCTACCCCCTGAAAATACAAATGTAAATACCAAGGAAAATTACAAAAAAAAACTCAAAGTTACACTGCAAGAATGGGACACCTTACCAGGGGGGTTTCTTGCCAATATGAAATGCTCTTTCTCAATGAGACATGCAGCCACAAGGGATGCATTAAGTCTAGCAGCTTCATTTGCTTCTTTCACAGACGCTGAATTATTAGCATCAGCAAAGAGGTCTTCTTTGTAGTTATCAATAAAATGAGTCTCCACATTCCCATTTGCAAATGCCCAGTGATTAGCAAGCTTTTGAAGAAAGTTGACATTGGTTGGCAGACCTGCAACCTGTGGAAGAAGATATTAGCAATAAACATGGAGCAAGATTTCAAAAGACAGAATACAGCTAGAAATAAATTTTTATTTAAAATTACTCCCAAACACACCCTTAGTTTCTTACATAGTTCCACACTATATCACCCCGCCATGTCCACCCTTGGCCCTAGAAAGTTATAAATATAAGATCTAACATCGGGTAAGTTATATAACATCTCAGTACAGAAAGAGTCAACTTACTGCAAAATCGCAACCACAATCATCATAACTTCACAGTTTACTATGACACTAGCAATACAAAAATTTAAGTATACCTGAAACTTTGACAAACTATCCTTCAGTTTGACCAAGGCAGCTGCACGATTTTCTCCCCACACCACAAGCTTAGCAATCATAGGATCATAGTGCATGCTAACAGTGTCTCCTTCTTTAACTCCAGTCTCCACCCGGACTACCAAAATAGCAGATTTTCAGAAATTAAAAAAAGAAAGATCCACAAATCTATTTCAAGTTCCATGTTCTTCCAACCAGAGAAAGTGGGAAAAATTTTCCAGATCCACTACAAATAAACTAGTAAGCTAATTTCACATATCTGACCTGCTGCTGAGACTGGAACATGATAATGGTGTAGAACTCCAGTTGCTGGAAGAAACCCTTTTTGAACATTTTCAGCATAGATTCGAGCTTCAAAAGCATGACCTACCATCATAACAAAGAATTATAATATACAGAAACTTTAAAGCCTCTGCATAATAGACAAGTGGCACTTTAGACATATTCTCACAATAGTACAATAAAAAGTTGAAAAACACAAAATCATTAACTAATGGTTTACAATTACAACAATTTTCTATATGTTCTTTATTATTGGGTAAATTTTAGAGGATATCACCAGAATAACCTCCAGCAATTAGTCATAAATATAGGTAAGAGTTTTCTCTCCTTGCAAACTATATAACAGAATTTAGGCCAAAGTACTTATACATGACTTCCAATCGCCCTAGTTTACAATAAGAAAAAATCATATATTTAAACCTATTGGTATTAGTCATACAGATTATTCTTAAAGTGATGTTTTCTGTTTTTTTGTTCAGGAACTGAGAAACTAACCAAATGTAGAAGTACATATTTTAGTAAACCAAATACTAATCCAATTGTCAACTCTAGTCCATTAAAAAACCATTACGATTCATGTGGAATTAAGCAAAGCAAACCCCAAACTCACCCACACAAAAAAATAGTAAAAAAAGGAAGGGGTATGAAGAAACTAAAGATAGGAAAAGCAGAATCACCTGATATGGGTACTTGGGATTGACTTAATGGAAGAGCTTCTCCATTGGCAACAAGGATTTGCCATTCAACAAGATCCTGACCAACAATCATTTCTGTGACAGGATGCTCAACCTGTGTTAACAATTTAGCACTTGCCTTGTTATACTTTTGTAAGCCTTGATTCTAGGATAAAGTGACAGTAAAAATTAATACAGACACCTGAAGACGTGTATTCATCTCCATGAAGTAAAACTCGTCAGAGACTGTATCAACTATAAACTCCACAGTCCCAGCATTGTAATAATTAACTGCCTTCAGCCATCAGAAAGAAATATGAAATCAATAGATGATATAGAATGGGAAAGAAAAATTGTCAATGAAATTCTAAATCAATCTGGTCTTGAATTCAAGTTATTTAAAGGTTTTCATACTCAGCCGAAATCAATACACCAATGATTTCAGATCCTTCAAAGCTTGATGAAGCTATTGCAAGTGGCTAAGAAAGTACAGTTTAGCATTTTGAAATAAAAGGACCTTACCTTTGCTGCAGAAACAGCTGCTTGACCCAAGTGTGCACGAAAGTCAGCAGAAATGTTTGGCTGCAAATTGTATTATTACAAGTTCTTAACTCCAGCAAAATTTTAAAAAAAAAATAATCAACAATAAAGACATGAAGTGGAAGCCATACAGCTGGAGCTTCTTCAATTATTTTTTGGTGTCTTCTCTGCACACTGCAATCTCGCTCATACAAATGCAGAACATTCCCATGTTTATCCCCAAATATCTACAATGTTAAACAAAAAAGACTCTGTAATAAACTAGTGAGACATGACATTTTTTATTGACACCCATTATTTTAATGCCATTGTTCCAGTGAAATTCTGAAATAAGTAAAAACATGATCCCAGGAATAAAGACTATTCACCACAAGGCCGTTTTAATTTTTCAGAAGAAAAACAAGAAACCAAAGAAGCTTCAAAGAGAAATATGACAGTAGGGCAATAAGATGAGCATAATACTTGGACTTCTATGTGTCTTGGCCGTGTAATATACTTTTCCAGCAATATTGTGTTGACACCAAAAGAAGCAGCTGCTTCCCGTTGTGCTGCTAGGAACGATTCAAGAAACTCATCTGGAGTGTGTACAATCCTCATACCCTACAATATTCACATTGTTCAAATTTCAAGAGAACGAATCTGTGAGCTGAGAGCAACAAATATTCTCAGAATAATGCCTCTATCATCTATTTTCACCATAAAAGAAATCCAGAATTCTCAGAATAAATTTTCAGCTCTAAAGCTTGTAGAAATAAATCTAAAAGAGTAGTCACACATTATAATAACGATCCACATTTCGTTATCGCCTATCTATGAAAAGGAGATGGCCAAGGTCCACACACAAGATCAGAATCACAAAACAAAACCAGCAATTTAAGACCATCACAACAAATTTGAGATGGGAACCACAGAGAATGGCAAAAACCTACATTGTTCGGACTAAATTCTCAATGCAACAACACATTTCACTGTTCTAATAAGAATCATCCAGCTTAGAGAGTACTTCTGTAATTGACTAGAAAATAAAGAAAAGCAGCACACCCCTGCAACTGCATTAAGTATCAGGAAATGAAATAACTCGTAAATATCAAGATTTGAGGCACCTTTCCTCCACCACCATGCGTTGGCTTAATTAGGACTGGATATCCAATGCTGTCAGCTTCCAACTTCATTTTTTCAATATCTTGATCATCTCCATGATATCCAGGCACAAGAGGCACACCTGCAGACCCCATTATTCTCTTCGATGCACTGCCACAATCCAAAAAAATAAATAAAAATAATAATAATCTAAAGACGCATTCATAACACATCTTAATGGAACTTAACTGAACGATACCTCTTGTCACCCATATCTCGAATTGCAGACGCAGGAGGCCCAATAAACGTGAGACCACTGTCCTCACAAAGCTTGGCGAAGTCAGCACTCTCGGACAAGAATCCATAACCAGGGTGAATAGCCTAATCACCAAACGACACGTCTCATCATTCGATTAGGTCAATTAACCAAAGACGAAAAGCGAAGGGAATGAAGAATAGTAGTTGACCTGCGCGCCGGAACGAATGGCGGCGTCGACGATGGAGGCCCCGTTCAAGTAACTGAGTCGCGCTGGCGGCGGTCCGATTCGGATGGCCTCGTCGGCGGATGCCACGTGGAGCGAGTCTCTGTCAGCGTCGCTGTAAACGGCGACAGTTTGAATGCCGAGCCTCCGCGCGGTCCGTGTGATCCTGCAGGCTATTTCGCCGCGGTTGGCTACCAGAATCTTCTCGATGCGGTGCTTGTTGGTGTTCTTCCCCTCGGAGAAGGCTCGTGCGCGCACGTGTGAGCAGAAGAGTGTGCCGCGAGTGATGATAAGCTTTCTGCGGAGTAACACCAGAGAAGCCATGCTAGTTGGTTGGTACGTGTCAGTTGCGAAATGGAATGGAAGAAGGAGGGAGTAATAATATGAATGCGTGCCATGATCGGACACTGATAGGGGTAGTTTTGTCCAATTTACAAGTGCTGAACCGATAAGTGTGCTGTGCTGTAATGGAGTGGGACGATTAAGGAATATGGATATAGATGAACCAAGCTTTGGTCAGCTTCATCTTTTTGCATTTTATTCTAAAAATGTTTTAGGACTATTGGGCTTTGTTCTAGGACTCAAGGCCCAAATCAGTTATTTATTATGTCTTTTTTCATATTTACTAATATATTTTCTCCATAAACTATCTCTTCTAAGGAAATTTTGAAACCAATCCTCTTAAATTACTACTAGTTTATAAATTTAAATGGACATTTTATTTTTTTAATTAAATAAATACGCTTGATCAAACAACTCCATTTGAAGCTTAAATATTAAAAATAAAAGAGTAGCTATTCTTCCTGTTTATTTAAGGATAAATTCCATCTCCATAGACCTACGCCATTATAAACATAAACTCCTGCAAATTGTACGGTAGTAGTCACACTTTGACTAAAATTATGTCTGAACGTCCAGAAGTTGTCTTTCCTTAATATTAGAGTACATTTTTCACACGTGTGTATCTAAAAGAAATAATAAAGTAAGAGACAAAAGTAATTATATATACAATACTGTGTCTTAAATAAAATGATTTTTTTTTTTATGTTCAAATAATAAAACTAGTATTCACTTACACATTATGATATTTACTTATAAAAATGCATGCTACATGCTTAGTTGCTTGCATAGTCTGTTATACGTGTGTAAGAAAGGGATTCACTTTTGTCTATCTTATTTCGGTTAATTTTTTATATATACCGAATTTCACAATTCAATCATTGGTTCAGGAACTTTTATTAAGTAGTTTAAGTCTACAAAAATTATACAATTTGCAAAATATTTAAAATTTTAATGATCAATTTTAAAATAAATAATAAATGTACTAACAATTTAAAAGTTTTTTACGGTATAATTCAACCACAAATAAATGTACATGATAAACTTATCATCTTTTATAATAGCTACCTTATAGAAGTTATTTTAAAAATAATTTTTAATTAATTAATAATATAAAAACTTTTACACTTTATAAAACTCTCAATTTCATTTCAACGAATAATAAGATTTTTACAATATAAA
Organism: Pachyrhizus erosus; assembly: GCA_026544285.1. Classification (NCBI taxonomy): domain Eukaryota; kingdom Viridiplantae; phylum Streptophyta; class Magnoliopsida; order Fabales; family Fabaceae; genus Pachyrhizus; species Pachyrhizus erosus. Next base: position 5,009 of record JAMLFT010003991.1, on the reverse strand, counting down.
TAAATATTAATTATAAAATTGCATACTTATAAATATCTAATTTATTTAAAATTTGATATACATAATCACCAAAGAAAAAATCATATAATTTAAGAAATAAATTTATGAAAATTATATTCTAAAAAGTGATATTAAGAAAAATAAGTTTATTAAGACATACTCATAAATCCCTTGCCATATATATATATATATATAAGTATGTATATGAGAGATATCTAATGTAGTTAAGACAGTTGTGTGAATATACATCTTGATATTTTACACTCTACAGGCTTCAGAAATTTAAGCAAGGTTTATAGCCAACACAGTGGATCATACAAAACTGTAAAAGTCGACAATTAAACAAAGTTACAGATTGGAATAATATTCTTATTCCTTTTTCACCCATTTTACCAAGACATTAGAATCATGATCTTTCATTGAGAAGAATATCCGTCAAAAGAATCACTAGGCTGAATTGCTACCTTGGTTTCATTCTCTGGCCATCTTAATAGTATATGGTGCAATTCAAGAGAAACAAGAGACAATTATAATTTTTATTTTTATTTACAACACTTAAATAAACTTCTTCATTCAGCATCTTCTTTAACATTATACTTTAATAAATTTCTTCATTCATCATATTTGCTAAGTCCTTAAAAACCTAACAAAGTAAAGGAGCTGATGTAAGAAGAAGAAACGACTATATGTTGTGATGAGGATGAGAGAGCATTTGAATTTTGAAGGCATGCACATCAAACTACAGTGAGAGGGTGACCCACTTTGCATATGATAATGTTTTAACCTAACGACATTATGACAATCACAGGATTTGATTATTAGCTTTCGGCTTTGGTATATACCTTGGATGTTGACGATGGGGCCATTCCATCTTCCATTAATATTCTTATGTAATACATGGACAACACACACACTGTGCAATGCTCTGGCATGACATGGTCACTGCACCGTCCATTCCCATCCACAATCCTTAACAATAACAATTAGTAAATTTAGTTATCCATTTTTGTGTCTATCAACTTCCTAGGACTACACTGCTAGAACTAGCTAGGTCCCATGGATAAACCAAATATTGTTTGAAAAACCTTTCACTAAACATATGCTGCATCATCATTCACCAAACAGGACTCTCCATTTTGTCAAATGTTCATCAACATCACCAAATTTAATTGAGTCTCATTCTTTATTTAATCAATTATTCAACTAGTTTTGTAAATTTTTATTTAATATTGAAAATTTATTAATATTTCTCTGAACAAAATATGTGGATTGAAAAATAAAATAAAAAGGTAACCATGGTGTCGTTTTTTAGATGGAGTGAAATGTAACTTCGAATCACTAATTAGAACTTTAAAGATAGTGATGGATTTCTAACTTTTTTCTCCTATCTATCAATTGCTACGGTGACTGTGATCATGAATATGATGTTTTGTTTTTACTTTTTCTTCAATATTCAAAACGGGTCATCTGATGAGAATATTACTTATTTGACATGGGCTCAATTTGTTTTATTGTCAATATAAGTCAACAACAAAGAAAAATTCATCCATTAATTAAATTATACATAATTTATCTATACCTTTTATAAGTAATAAATACATGAATATTAAATTCAAATTTTAATATTTTTTAAGTAATTAAGAGGTAGTAAGAACGCGTGTTAATAAAACTCCAATATGGTTTATATACATCATTTTCTAATCAATATCTTCCTTTTTATCTAAATATTGTTTTGGAATACCAAAATTTACTAAGTAATATGGTATTTGGATTCTTTAATTAAGATTTGAATTTTTTAACTTAAAAATAGAATCGCAACTAAAAATATCATTTTATTTAAAATGAGTCCATACAAAATTAATTAGTTGGATGTCAAATGATTAAGTCCGAATAAGAAATCCAGTTATCGCTTGTAGAATTACTCTTTGCATTTAACATAATTAAGATTATGTTTAAATTAAATTTAGATTTAATTGTGTTTTTAATCTTTTAAAATAAAGAATATTTTTTAATTTGTTAAATAAAAAATCATATTTTTTAATCTTTTTAATTTTAAAAATATTTTAATCCTCCTGTCAGAATTTGCAAAACTAAAAATATAATTATTTTATATTTTTTAATCTTTCAAATTCAGATAAAAGTACTAAAATAAAAAATTTAATTTAAAAAATAAAAATATAATTTTCTATTTGAAGGAGTAAAAACATATCTTCTATCAATCTTAAATAAACTCAATTTATGATCCAAATAGTTTTGTTGGTGCGACATTTATAAGTGGCTATAATGAGATAGATAGAGATGGGCAGAGCATAACAATTACTGCTACGTAACAATCATCTCATATTAACATCACCTTAATTTAACGTTGAAGGAGATTTTATTGTGCATTTATAGATTCGTGAATTGAATATGTTAAATATACTTTATTAAATATTTTAAATTTCTATTTCTTTTTTTTTTGTCTATTTTTTTTACAGTGGAATGCAATCAATATATTTCTTTATACTAAAGGTTCTACAAACGAATGTTATAACGGCACTGATTAAGGACAAAATAATCAATAGAATATTTTTTACTGGAAATCAGGATATTAATGCTTTGGTAATTTTAAATGTTATATTTTCAATATAAAATTATTATTTCTTCGTCTCATTTTGCATATCTTTCTAAATGTTTTAGTTTATCGATCCCAATATTTGTTACTTTCAAAAAATCAATAAAACATTAATTATTTTTTTTATTAATATTGCTTTTTTTAAAAGAATTGATGTTTAAAGTGTGCACATGATTATTAATGTGGTAATTAATGTGATAAGAGAATTAAATTACGTATTTTGTTCATTTTATTGTCAAAAATTTTGTCAACTAATTTTTTTAATATATTTTGTCACTTGATTTTTAAAATTTTATACATTTTATCTTATACATTGTAATCGATATTAACTTAATTGCATGTGGATTTTTTTTAACTTTCAAACATAATATAACCTGATGTCCCTCGATAATATGTAATTTTTCATGATCTAATTGATTTTTCTGAAGCAAAATCATTTATAACCTATGTAGTAGTAATATGGAGATGACAAATTTGTCATCCTCAATTATGTGAGTTTCGAATTTCGTTACTAATATTACTCAAAGAACTTGTCCTAGTCTTTGTTGACAAACTTTCAGCGACGTTTATAACTACAATTTTAATTGTATTATCTATATTGATTGATCACAAGGTTGAACCACGATGGAACTTGGAGCATCCAAGGGGGATTTTTCTGCTTTTTGCAACATAGCAAGAGATAAACAACAACAACAAAAAAACTACAATTGCAAACATTGCAAATCTAGCCACTATTAATACTATTTTGGATATTTTCAATTCATTTAGTTTGGATTAATTTAATCTTGAACTATGAAACAAGTGAATCATGAGAGGATGCAGTTTGTGACGGATTTTATGGTGAAAATGGATTACTAATAGACATAGAATTGAAACTTTTTCTAATTTGATTAAAGGGTTATCCACAATATAACTTTTACATCATCATCAAATTTTGGAAATTGAAACTTAAGATTGTTATCACTTAATTCCAATAACATCATAGATTTTAATATTATTTAATTTTATCATGATAACAGGTTGGGTTACAAAATGTGAAAAAAAAATTGGATACTAAAATATACAAAAAAAAGTTAACAAAATATGTAATTTTTTTATTATCATATTAGTGCTATATCTATTACCACATTAATTATTATACCATCAGTCATGTGCATTGTCATATCATTATTTACATGTTATGTCATCAATCCACATCAACATTTCCCACCATGTCATTAATCAATTAACACTATTAGACAATCAACTAATAAAAGGATAAAAATGTGTAAAATTTTTAATATAAACAATTAAGTGTCAAAATTGGCAAAATTGTAAAACATGGACAACGAAATATACAATTAAGCTTAAAATTAAATAAAGTACTCTTTAGGTGTCTACGACGTTAAACAACTTAGAGTTCTCAAACTCTAATAACACTACCACTAAATATATTCTTAATGAAAAATATAATTTAAGAAAGACCTAAATATGATTTTAATTCTTAAAAATAAAATATATTTTATTTTAGTCTTTTAAAGTTTTTTTAATATTTAAAAAAATATTTTAATCTTAATTATAAAGTGACAATGTTAAATTATGACATAAAAGTTATGTTAATAGTTCAATAACTTGTTCTATCATTAAGAAGTTTGACAAAATAATCACATAATTTTTCTTGATAGATTGTGGTTTTAAATCGTTATTTATTCAAAACAGTTAATGAAGTCAAACTAGTTATTGAAAATTTTAAAAACACAGTTAGAAAAAAAATTACTTGACATTATCTTGTTTAACTCATATGAATAATAGTCTATCAATATTATTGTTATGTTATCATTTAATGTTGTTACTTAAAATTATAAATTATAACTAAAAAAGAAATTTAAAAAATAAAATAAAAAATGTCTTATTTTTCAAGAATAAAATTATATTCAAATCTCTCAAATTTTGATAGAAAATATTATGCTTTTAACTAGTAAGATATTCTAAAAAATCAAACCATGATACTTTTTTTAAAATAATAATAAAAATGGATTGATTTTTTCAAACTTAAAATAAGTATTAATGAAAATATATTTTTAAAATAATTAATTATTTAAAAAATAAAAAACTACTTATTTTGTTAAAAAAAAAATTTTAAATAATTACAAACAAAATTGGTTCAATATCAAGTATTTTAAATACGTGGATACAAAATTAAAAATATATTACAATAATACTACTTACGTTTAACATAAATTATACTTAACATACTTTTTTTATATTAAAATTATTACACTTATATTTTCTTATATATTACACTAATTTTTATTAATATTTAAAAATATTACATTGATATTTTTTTATTATAAAAAAAAAAGTTAAAATAATAATTAAAAAAGTAAAGTATTTATGTAATTAAAAAAATGTTACT
>JAMLFT010003990.1:0-20661 GCA_026544285.1 Pachyrhizus erosus | reverse complement strand
ATTTAAATATTAAGAGAGTTAATATATTATATAAGATGATATAAGTATAATATTTATAAATATTAAAAAATTAATATAAAATAATAAAAAATGATATTAAATATAATTTTATAAAACACATAAATGTTACTATAATTTGCTCATTCTTTTGTCTTGACCAAAGGTTTGTGTTGTACGTAATTATCTATATTGTTTTGGTAAATTAATGTTTTTTCAGAATTAATTTCGTAGTCAAAACATATGATCTAATTTGGAAAAAAGTAAATGTTTTTAGATTATATGGTGAATAAATTAAAAATTTAATTAAAATATATTAATTATATAAAAGTTTTTTTATATTTCTATCTAATTATAGATTATTCGTTTTATGATACCACCAAACGCATTGATAATTTAATTTGAAATTATTTTTTTAGAAAATATTTATTATCTATATAAAGATATTATTTTTTTATCATAAGATTCTTAACTTTTTAATAATTAAATTAAAAATCATATGTAGGAATGGAAGATTTGTAATAATTAAGAACATAAACATCTTTATACTAATAATATATTAAAATTAATTAAATTCGTGAATTTGTTAAAAATTAATCATTCCATAAATTAAATTATTTTATTCTCTTATTTTAATATAACAAAGTTTTTAAGCACGCTTTTAAAATAAAGCATAAATTGCTTTGAATATTTTTTGATGAGTAAATTACTTTAATATTAATTCTTTCAGATCAAATTCTTCTTAGCATTAATTCTTTAAAAATAGACTTTGACAAAAATCGAAACCCAACGGTTTTAAAGTCTTTTCCAATTAAACAAATGTCATGAAACAGTAATACTTTGTGTTTTGTTATTCCATTTCATCCCTAACGTGGCCACTATATCAAATTCATAATGTTTTACCCTAAACCTAATCTACCCTTACATTATCTAACAAATATCCCAAACAACCAAGGGCATTATAGTAACTTCTCGAAACAGTACACCGAGCTTCTTGTTTCGGATGATGTGTTTCCAAGTGGGTAACCTTCCCCATAAAGAGAAAGAACAAATCATTCTCTGTTACGTTTCAGATTTCACTTCCCAAACCCCAAATTTATATTCTTTTCCCAAACCCCATTATTTCCCCTCCAAAAATTCGCTCTCATTCCGTTCATTCGTCGCGTTTTTTCGATTATTGACGCGGCTTTATCGGCGCGTGGCCGATCTCCAGCGGCGCATGGCGGCGGGGACAATAGCGACGGCGGCCGGCGCGGCGGTGATGCTGTACTACGTGCTGAGCCGGCGGCTAGCGCAAAGGGCAGAGGACGATACCGAGGATCACGGTGGCGCTGGCGATGTGTCGAAATCGAGCAGATCGGTTCGCCGGAGAAGGCTTTCCCGGAGGCCGGCGCAGGCGCCAGCGACGCTGCTGGAGTCGATCGTGACGCTGTCAGAGACTTTGAGGTTCACGTACTCCGAGACACTCGGGAAGTGGCCCATCGGCGATTTGGCCTTCGGCATCAACTACCTCATGCGCAAGCAGGTGAATTTCTCAAATTCAAAGTCAAACAAGTGAAATTCAGTGTTTTTTTGTTTCTGGGCATGTAGAAAGATGCAAGCTTTTGGAGGATTGTGTCCTTGGGAGTAATGGGTGTGTGATGGTTTGCATTTTGCAGGGTCATTTGCCAGTGGCAAGTGTGTATGCTGGGAGTGATTGTGTGCAGCTCAAAGGGGATGATATTGTTGTGGAGCTGTATGAGCTGTTGAGGCTTTTGACTTTGTGTATGCTTTTCTCCAAGAAGCCATTTCCTGTTTTTTTAGACTCTGCTGGGTTTTCCCTTGATGATGTGCTCATTCAGAAGCCAAAAGCTGGGGTATGCTTTATCCTTATCCATGCTCTCTCTCTCTCTCTGTAAGTGCTTTTACTTTTTTTTTTTTATGTGTATTTTATATTTTGGGGGTCAGTGGTGGAGAGGAGGACAAATCACACAGTCTCATCGAGAGTCTGACTCAGCCACTCAGATGATGGGTTTAGTGATATTGGCATCATTCTCGCCAATGTTTAGAAGGAAATGCTAATAAATTGAATCCAAATGTCATTGTGTTTGTCTTGATCCTCTCTATGAATATTTTATTTACTGAAAGAAAACCATTACCACATAAACACAGGTTTTTGTTTAGGTCCTTGTGTGTGACATGAAGTGCTCTTACGATTCCCACTTCATCGGTGTCCTCAGATTTGGTTATATATGAAAAAGCTTTGTTGACTCTTTGAGACAAGGGGGAGCTATACTTTGGTTGTGGTATTAGGCATTTTGAAAGTGACCCTTTTGTTTTAATTTTTAACACTAATTTTTTCCTATTATATTTTTGTAAGGTTAAGATTCCCTCGTGTTTTAATAAGGAGAGAGATGGAAACAAAATTTACACATGATTCATCATGTCACATGAGTATTTGTATGTAAAACCTATTTATATAGTGGAAGTGTGTATGACTTGATATAACACAAGGGGTCTGAGTTTTAAATGAGATAAGTAGAAGATGTATTTTAAGAACTTTAAATCCATAAGAGGTTAAAATAAAGTGAATATATAAAACAAGGCTATCCTGTTTTGTTGTATTCTGTCAGTTTTACTTTAATCGCACCCTATAACATATAGCTTTATTGCAACTATATTTTTTGTCAGCTACCCTGTCCTGAACTGTCAGTATCTATACAAGTCTGGAATGTTGGCCGAGCATAGACTAATCTGTTCGTGCAATCTGAGGCCTGTTAGTTATTTGTTTCATAAGGGAGACTTACATTTTACAAAACTGAGATGTTATGAATTCCCTATCAGATTATAATTTGGGCTGTTCATTTATTTTATCACCATTTGAGTTTGAGGATTCCATGACTTGATGAAAAATGCTCTCAAAGGAAGTAGTGGGAAAATAGAATAGTGAGGAAGTTGTGATTGCCTATGTTTGTATCAGATGGCTGTTATTGGTTACTGTTACATCATTAATATCACCGGCTTATACAGAGTGTTGACTTGTATTTAATTCTGAAACTATTGTAGCTCTATTTCCATATTTAGTTTTACACAATAAGTTCTACTTTGTCATGAAAAAATATGCATCAGCTACTTCTTTCTCTCCTTTTCTCCTGTCTTTCTACTTCTGAAGTATTTCCACATGTTTTTCAAATTTTTCTTCATTTTGATTCTATGGCACGATATGTTTTGCAGCTTCTGAAGCCTGCATTCACAATAATACGTGATACAGAATCAAAATGTTTACTTCTATTGATCCGGGGTACTCATAGCATAAAAGACACGCTGACAGCTGCAACTGGTGCTGTTGTCCCCTTCCACCATTCAGTTTTAAATGATGGTGGGATAAGCAACTTGGTTTTAGGATATGCACACTGTGGTATGGTTGCTGCAGCTCGTTGGATTGCAAAGCTCTGCACTCCTACCCTACTTAAGGCTCTTGGTGAATGTCCAGACTTCAAAGTCAAGGTATTGTTCTAATATTTTATTTGGAAAATCTGTGTCATTATATCAACGTGTACAGAGTTGATAACTCACCAGTAATGGAAAGATTCTAGTATCATGTATTTTCTTTCATTTTTTTTGTTTATTACATTATGCCTTATTACTCTAGATTCCCTTTTTCATAATTTTTTTCATCATTTTAAAATTGTATTTCACTTTTTATTTTATCTTGTGACTGTTATAGACATGCCTGTATAAATATGTTTACTAAACAGTTTTCCTATTTTATCTTTCAATAGATTGTTGGACACTCACTTGGTGGTGGTACTGCTGCACTGTTAACATATATTCTTAGAGAGCAGAAAGAGTTGTCTTCAAGTACATGTGTCACATTTGCCCCAGGCATGTAGTTATCCTACTTGTGAACTTTCTATTCAATTGAACAATTAGAATATTCATTAGTTTTGCATTTTTATAACTCCATGTCATTGTGTTGATTGATTGTGCAAATGTCCATGCAAACTAACTGAACTTTCTCACTGGCGATACGAGATTTCTGATTACTTCGGCACATTATTATTGTCAAGGATATGCTATATCAATGTAGTTTGTACTTTTATTGGTATGTATTTGATGGCAAAAGTGATGTTTTTTGTTAGTGTTAACACCTAACAGCAAACATGCCTAATAGTTTAAATAGTGTCTAGTTACATTTTCAAATAAACTCTAAAGGAGAGGTGAGCGAAGAATGTAACACATCTCATGATATTTTTTTTTTGTTAGGAAATTCTTGTTTACTATTATCGCTGTCCATGATTTTTCTTACTCAATTTGCTTGATGACATTGAATTTTCTCTAATATTTTCCAGTCTTATTATACAACTTTTACTAATTTTTTGTTATCATAATTGTCTCTTTTGCAGCCGCTTGTATGACATGGGAGTTAGCAGAATCAGGAAAGCACTTTATCACTACCATCATAAATGGTTCTGACTTGGTGCCGACATTCTCAACTTCATCTATTGATGATCTCCGATCTGAGGTGTGCTAGCTAGGACTCAGATGGTTTTGACAAACATTAATGTTCATTGTTACATAATTTGTGGAGCCATTCCTGTTAAACTAGGGTTTTTTAAATCTAAAATGCCTTTTATCTTTGTTAATCAAACTAATAATTTTAAAAACTATTTAAAAATTAATTAAATAGGAGTCACAATGGACCACACTGGAGTTGCAATAGGCTCAATTTGTGATGTAATCTTGCTCTGCTTCTTACTCAAGTTGGTCTTTATCAGGTCACTGCGTCCTCTTGGTTGAATGATCTGCGGGATCAGGTTGAACATACAAAGGTCCTGAATGTTGTCTACCGCTCTGCAACTGCCCTTGGATCTCACTTACCATCTATATCTAGTGCAAAAGCTAGGGTTGTGGGAGCTGGTGCTATTCTGTGGCCAGTAACCAGTGGCACTCAGGTAACTTCAAGCTCTTGGATCTCCTGTCGACATTATTGCACAGCATGCAATACATAGTGCTTATTGGGATGTAGTTTTCAATTAGGAATTCGTCAGAAATTGGCCAAGTTGTAGTTATTATCTGTGCTTAACATGAAGGGATGTTTTGTTTTATCTGTTAATCTTGACACTTAGATGACTAGATAATCATTGTGTTCAGGGATTTTTTCTCATATATATATTTCATCCTTGATCTAATGGAGATTCCATTTTATACTTGCAGGTAGTGATGAAGCGTGCACAAAGTGTTGCTGAAGCTGTTGTCAGAACTCGCTCATCATTGTCATCATGGTCTTGCATGAGTGCACGCCGCCGAAATGTGGGTCCATCAGTAAACTCTAAAACAGAGGATTTAAGTGAAACCTCTCTAATATCCGAGAGAAGCACAGAATCTCTTATGACTGAAGAGGTAGTAAGAGAACCTTTGCTTAAGGATGAAAATACTTCCTCTAGTGGAGGATCTGGCCACGATGACACAGATGAAGAGGAACAACTCATCCCTGCTAATCAAGACATTACTGCATCTGCTGTTGGCGACCTCACAGAAGGCCAGTTATGGTATGAACTGGAGAAGGAGCTTCAGAAGCAGGATAATAATATGAAAATTCATGCTCAAGAAGAAGAGGCTGCAGCAGCAAAAGAGATCACGGAAGAAGAGAATCAACTTGTTGATGCTGCTGCAGAATGCAGTAGCAGTTCAATCACAACATCAGACAACTTGGACAGCCATCGATTTTATCCCCCTGGCAGGATCATGCATATTGTCTCTGTACCTTCATCGGATGTATCAAATTCAATTTCAAATTCAAATTCAAATTCAAATTCTGATGATCCTTTAGAAGAACATGTCGGCTTATATGAAACACCTAGAGAGCTGTACAGCAAGCTCAGACTTTCAAGAACCATGATCAATGATCATTACATGCCAATGTATAAGAAGATGATGGAACTATTAATCCGAGAACTAGAGAAAGATAGCAGCTGTAATATTTTGGATCAACAGAAAACAAAATAGCAATTGCAAAACTGTTAGTGAATACAGATTTCAGTTCTCTTCTTTTTCCCTTCGCTGCCGCCTGTAGAAAATTTTTGATTGTACGGATTTGATTCTTTCAAGATAGGTACATGTATAAAATGAGAAATTAATAATGTATTTACTGTTGATTTAAAAGGGTTAAGATTAAACGGTAATTTTCTTCAAGTGAATGCGAAATGTTATTTTTTTCATTACAAACATTCATTTTAGAGAAGTTAAATCTTAGTTTTTTTTTATTCGTAAAAATTGAGGATATGTATAAAAAAGTTCATAACAATTTAAGCAATATGTTCAATCAATTAAAGTAGATCTCTTATTACAGTTAAATCTTAGTTCAGTGGTGCTATTCATGAATGGTAATGGTTCATTTGCAATCTACACGCCTAAATCACTGAGGGTAGAGGTTCGGGTTCAGTAATGTGCTTTTTTAATTTTTCACACGTCGAAGGACTAGAGGTGCGTTGTTGGAATTAAGATGCATGTAGTAATTCAAAAGTTAACATAATCAGCAACCAGTTACATTTGCCCATTAGCAATAGTGCACTCATAAATGTGAGATTCATTATTACTCGTAACCCTCGTTTATATACCTCTGAATTCTTCTATCAGGCCTCAAGACCAGAGACCTAATAAGCACCAGAGTTGACTATGATACTCGAATATTACAGGTTTACGTATATCATGTTGTGCACTGATACACGTATTATGTAGTCACCTTCGTATTAAAGCTTGACAATTTCTTGTCACCAAAATACTTAATGCACATCTATTTTTTTCATTGGACAATGAAAGGATCATTATTTTAATTTTTTTTCTTTATGAGAAGCATTATCTTCTCTGGAATACGACATTTTTATTAAAATTTGATAGCGATTATGCCTTTTCAATCAATTTTAAAGAGATAAAGGGTTAGCAATAACATGATCATGATAAGATACCAATTTGTAAATACATCTATATTAAGAAAAATAAATAAACCAATAATATATAATAACACTGTGCCATGTCACCCCGCACTTAGTACCATGCTGGAGTAATTGGTACATACTAATTATATAAAAAAAAAAGAAACTGAAGCACATGGTTTCGGAAACAAAGCATTTTTGAACCTAGGCATATAACGGTACCCATTGCAATAATATAATTCTTTTACACACATGCTCAGGTCAGTTGTGTTAATGATGTTCTTAGGCTTGATATTCAAAACTTAAACCAAAGCAGAAGAATGAATATCATGAATGTATTATTAAATAATGTACTGTTTATATATTGAAGAAATAATCAAGCCGTTCACCCGAACTGCGATTTCTTTACATTGACATAATCATAGCAGTTAAAATCGCTTGTTGGAATTATCAACCACCATAGCGGTGATTGAGGGATTCAGGGGGCTGCTCTTCCATGATACCAGAACCTGTTGCTGCCAAGTACTCACGAATGGTTGTTTTACGGTCAGCCAGATAAGTGTGATCCAGAAAGTTGTTGTAAGCTGTTTCACCAAGATTCTTTGCGGCTAGTACACTACAAAAAATTTCGCTAATTCTGTTACTTTACAGGGAATTCAACAATAGCTGGGTTTAAATATTGGAAAGTTGGTACTATTTGGTTTCCACGAAACTGAGAACCTCTGTTGTTTCCCACATTGAAAGCAAATTGAGAAAGGATATGTGGAAACATTTAAAACGGGAAAAGTAGACAGAAGCTAGAAAGAGGAGCAATGTTACCCATAAATTTGTATTGTTTTGAAAATCGAACTGGAGCCGTTGATTCAACCAGAAACCGGTCTGCTTACCAGTCTAATAATTCTAAAAATTAAAATTTCTCAGAATTGATTAAAACTGGAAAAGAACTGGTTGAGCCGATCCAAAATCGGTGCAGAAAATCAGCGTTGAATGAGTCTTTATAATTTTTTTTTAATTTAATCTAAAATATTTTTAAGATAAATAAAAATATTTTATCAATTATTATTAATTTTTATCTTATAAAACATATAATTTAATTATTTATATTTATTTACATTCTTTTAGATTCTATTTTTTATAATTTTATGTTATTTTATTATTTAAAATATTATATAATATTAAAAAATATAAATTTAATTACTACTCGACCACAATTCAATTACACTTAAATCATTAAACTTTATATCAGTAATTTCATCGGTTAAATCACCAGTCCGATTTTAAAAACATTGTAAATTTGTGACCTGTGCCAAGAAGCAATCACATTCACACAATTGGAATTGCCACTAACACTAGGAAGAAAATTGATGACAGTTGCATATATGATTCTTTATTCTGCATCTGACAGTGATGATATTTGATCAGGAAAGCAATAGCCAACTAGAAATCTAGAAGAAATGTAGTGAATTTATACATCAGAAAATGCTAACAAGTGTCCTTTTAATAATTCTAATAAGACTTTTATTGATTAATTCTTTATTTAGTGCAATATCTAACATAAACCTTATACTATTTCCCCTATTGAACATCAAATCAATAAATGACAAATGGGCTTTCACCCAAAAAATGCTTACCAGTGTCGAAGATAAACCCGACAGGGTAACACATCATCTCTCCAAATTTTATCTATATTCCATCGTCCATATTGCTGAAAATAGATTTCCTTGTTTCCTGAATGGAACTGTAATGTAAGAATGCAATGAAGACAAAAGACATGAAATAAGAAAGAAACAACAAGATAAAGGGCATGCATAAACAGACAATCAGATTAAGTTTTTATGTAAAATATAGAAATCACCTACACTACTACGATTGGAAGAAATCCCTATCATCTAGTGAACCACCGTACCCTTCAGCCTAGCCAGAAAGTTATGAAATATTGAAGAATACCTAGTAATATTTTGATTATAGTAAGCAGACATAGAAAACTGATACAAGAAGATAAATTAGTCTCTAATTAGAACTTTATAACTTGTGAATCTTTGCAGAATTTGTTACAACATATATTTATTAGGATAACAAATCTTGACATGTAAATAATAATTTGGAGAACATGTTGAAACTTCATAAAATAAATACATGTTCTATTTTGATCATTTAAGTTCTCATGAGTTTTTCCACGCATACAACTCTAATCAATTCAAAATATATTAGTTGGCAATCTCGCTAATCAGTTTCTGTGATCAGATTGAGGAACAGAAGATACCATCACCTATGCCAAAAACATGGATACAAACGTATAAATCCACAAACACGAAAAAGTTGGACAAAAACCAGCCTTTCCAGGTCCCAAAACAATACAAGCCTCTTGCCCTTAACAAGCACATTGCTAATGAGACATACCTTTACATCTAATGTTGAAAAATTCCTCGTCACTATACCGGGCACAAAGGACCTGAGAAAATTTTGCCACATGAAATGACCAATTTGCTAATTAAGTAACCAATATTCCTTATGATCAGAGACAATTTATGCTTTGGCACAACAATCACCACATACCGCTGGAAATTCAAAAGCCTTGCCATCAAGCGTTTCAGGAAGAACCTAACACACAAGCAACCGAATATCTCAAACCACCACATACAAAACTAGCTGAAGTGAATCATAATATAAAAAGCAGGTAGGCTCAAATCTACATCTACAAGCTTACAGCAAGAAACCGAAACTCAACCTCCCTCCTGATAAAATCTGGAATCTGCAAATTCATCCCAAGAAAACATTAGCTTGAATGTTCAAGTCAATAAAAACCAGCACACTGATTGCAATGGTTACAATTCGCTGATTGCATGGAAAGTACGACTTCACCAAATCCAGAAATTGAACCACTCAGTTACCATACCTCTGATTTTCTGATCTCAAACACTGTCACCACAAGAGTTTCTTCTTCACATGGCTCCACACTCAAGCTCGAAATCTCCTAATAAAATTTTCATCACGCACAGCATCAACATCGCAATTCTAACCTTCCTTCCAATTTTTCCTTTTCTTGTTTTTAATTACACAACAAAAATACATAAAAAACGATACAGTCGTTGCTTCAACACTACGAAGAAGTAACAGTTACGGAGTTGTTAGAACGAACCATGGTTTCGGGCCTGGCAATGCCGCGCTCGAAGAAAACCGGAGCGACGTGCGCGAAGACGCGGCGAAAGCTGTTCAACCGCGCTGTTCTGAAATTGGCCAAATCGGGGAAAGTGCTTCGGGCGCTTCTCTCTGTGGTGAAAGGAGCGGTTACGTTGATGATGAGGCATAGTAATAGAAGGGAAAGTGAAAATGGTAGTTATGTTAGTTACCGGAGAGGAGAGAGCCAAAGCCGCAGATGGAGATGGAGCCGTCGGGAGAGAGGAGAGATTCAAAGTCGGACTCGTCGCTGAGTTCGGCGACCGGAGAGGGTGGTGGTCGGAGAGCGGCGGAGGACATGGAGGTTTTGGAGAGAGAAAGAGGAGCGAAAAAGAGGGAGAGAGTGGCGCGTTGATGGCACGCGCGAGAGGCGAGTGGTGAGAGTTGGAAGGGGATGTTTGTGGAGGTAGTGGTGGCTATGTTCATCGTCCAGGAGCTGTTGCTCGATGCGGACTCCAGACGCAGCGATAACTATTGGCCACTTCGTTTTAATTTTTGAAAAAAAGTTTTTTAAGACAGTAATTTTTTAAGAAATAAATTAAGTTATTTTTTTTACAGCAAAAAATTGTTTTTTTTATAAGTAGTGTTTTGTTTTTTAAATAATAATTTAACCAAATATATTTAAAAAGTAAAAAAATTATTTATTTTATTATTATTAGTTGAAAATTGATACTGTGTCTTATCTATTAATATTTTTTTTTTAATTTTTTAATTAAAAATAAGATAGTTAAGAAATATAAATAACTGTTATGATTGAAAAATTATCTTTTTACAATAACCATTTGATTCAGAAGTAGTTTTATAAATTAGGTAAAGGAAAAAACAATTAAAAAATGTGTCCACAAAAGATTAGTATTCCTTTTATTAACAGTACAGATTTTTCTTTAAGTAAGGTTAAACAAATTGGATTATTACTCTCCTAGGTTATTTTTATCATATCCAATTAAGTCATTTGTAATTATTAAATTTTTTTTGTTAATTTAATCAATATTATTAAATATATTTTTAATATATATATATATATCCTAGGTTATATATTCTTCAAACTTAAATATAAACAAAGTTAATTAACTTTTGTACTAATCAAAAATATTATTTAATATCATTGAATTTTATTAATTACATTTAAAATAAATTATTTTTCTAAAACGTATTGGAACAAATATTAAGATTAAAAATTATTACAATATAATTTCATTTAATTAAAGAGTGATTTTATATTATATCATTAAATAGAATAAAAATATTTAATATTTATTTATATTTGAGTTTATCACATTTTATTTTATTTTTGTTTATAATTGAGTTAAGAGATAGTATTTTTTAAATTACTTATAACATTGATGAAATCCTTACAAACATTAATTGAAGCTATTAATATTTTAAATTAAATTTTTATAAAAATATTAAATATCATTTTTAATTTTTAATTAATAAAAATTATAATAATTCATATGTTTTATTTAACCAACTAAGATAAATTTATTTGATAACATCCCTTTTAATTTAAAATCTTAAAAAACAATGCAAAATATTAATTATATTTTAACTAATAGGAAATGTGTCAAATTGGTCCATTCACAGTTTCCTATTACATTATTCTTTAATCTCTAATACAGTTGTCAAATGGGTCATTAGCTTGAATTTCTTGCAAGCTATGTTTTTTTTTTTTTTTTTGCTCAATCTAGCCTATTAGCAGGGGAGACTATAGCAAAATGAGCCACTAATTTTTTTATTTAAAATTATATTAATTTTGAAGGAAAAAAATAAAATAATAATAACAATACTAAGCTAAATAATTTCGACAGTGTTCGGGTTGAGCCAATTTGAGAACTTTATTCTTTAATATATTTTTCAAAATATATATATTTTTTAATTAAAATTTATTAGAATATATTATTTCTGATCTTAATTATAAGAAATAAATAAAAATAATTCATTTTGATTAATAATGACATAAATTTAAATTTTATTTAAAAAATATTTATATAATTAATGGTTTAAATAGTGGTTTAATGACACTATTTCTATTATTAATAGTCCAATGGATATATTTATTATCATAAAAAATGAATAAATATTTTTTAATAGACTTTCTAATAAATAAATTAATAATTAATATATTTAAAAGCAAGTCTATATTTTTTATAATTATGAAAAAAATATTTCTATTTAATTTTTATATAAAAAGCAAAAGGTAGTACAAAATTATGAGAAAGATTTATTAAATATAAAACCAAGTTGATACAATGGTGTGACTTTTAATAAATTTTAATCAATAATAAGTTATGTATTAAAAAAATATATATTGCTAGTACTTTTCAATGAAGGTTTTAGTTGCTTTAATTTAGATTATGACATTTAGTCTTAATTCTTTGAAAATTAAAAAATAAATATATGTGATTTTAATTGATGTAATTATTAATTAATTTTTAATTTTAATTATGTATGTATAATAATATAACTTAATTTTATGTTTTTAAAATTAAAATTATTCTTGTTAGAAATCTCTTTTTTAGTTATTTATGTTTTTATCAAGTGCATATAAAAAAAGTATATGATTAGTAAATCATTTCTTTTAATGATTTTTTCTTTATTTTATTAGATTAATTATGTTTTTAGTCTTTAAATATTTTTTTTAATTTTTAAATAATGTTTTTAGGATTTTTGACCCCTTTATTTTCTTTCTTTTAACAATTTTAATCATTGTTGACAAGTAATATTATTATTAATGATTAGCAATTACGTTGACAACTCAATGACATGCTACATCATTAAAGAGTTTGATAAGATAATTATATATAATTTTTTTGATAAACTATATTTTTAATCACTTAGTAACTAGTTTGATGTTATTAATTGGTTTGAATAGATGTGAGAATTAATAATAGCATCGTTTACAAAAAAAAATTACATGTGTAGTTATCTTATTAAATTATTTGATAATATGACCAGTTACATGGCTTATCAACATAGATGTTACATCATTACTTAACTTACTATTTAATAACAAAAATTAAAATTGTTAAAAAAAATATAAAACCAAAATTACTAAAAACTTTTGTTTAAGAACTAATAGTAAAATTTACAAAAAGTTAAAAAAAAACATAATTAAGTATATATTTTGATTAACTTTCAATTCTATCAAAATCCATTTCAAAATCAAGTTAAAACCAAAACAACAAATAATTGTTTCAACTTCTTCAATTTTTCAACATAATTTTAGAAGTTAAAATTGATTATAAAAAGTATCCACACACACTAAAAACTTATCATGTATACTCAAGCCAAATAACATAATAGGGCCGAATATAAACATTATAGAAAATACTTAAATCATTTATAGTTTACTTTGTTTCAATTTATCCAGAGGTTTAGAAAATTAAGAAAACATTTCTTCTATTTTTGTTATCCCTATCTTTTCACGTAATCTTCTCTATTCAAATTTTCACGGTAAGTTACGTAGTAGAAGATAGGACGGCTACACAACAATTTTTAATATTTTTTTTTCAGATATAGGTTTATAGTTTTTAATTTTACATAATAGTCCTTTTAAAAATTTAAAATATTTAAAAAAATTAAAAATATTATAATGGCTCCATACCCATCCACTTAAAACAACACCGGAGCATGCACCACATCTTTATGTTGTGACTTGTGAGTGTGTAAGAGAAAGAGAGTATACTTAGTAAATTTGGCTTCAAGTCAATGGTAAGATGAGTAGAAGTCAAGGTACCATCCTCTGAAGTGGCTGCCAAGACAACCCTAGAGTCACCAACATTTGCTATAATATGATGTTCACCCTTAAACGTTAGAGACACGAACTATAGACACTTTTTGATTAATACATCAAGCTAAGATCTAGTATAGCTCTTAAAATTTAGAGCTTAACCCACAAAATTTTCTGCTCATTGCAAATTATGTCATTAACTAACATGTAATTGTTTCGTGATTAATTCAAGACTAGGAAAAATATAGATAATCATCTATAATTAGTTCTAATGATCAAAGGTTTTTGCCTACTAACTTTGTGGCTACAAGTTCAAGTTGTGAAAAGAGCCTTTCCAGTGTAAGGCTGCAAACAGCCATACCGTCTTTACAAACACTGTGCTATCAATTTTCGAATCTTTCAATCAGAGTACCTTTGAGCTGATTTTTGCAGTCCATGGCATCGATGAATGTGAGTTTACAAAATAAGCTTGTAGTTAAAATCTAACTGCCTGTTTTACAGTTAACATACTCTACCATCGAGTGCCCGTTTGTTTTAGATTTTGATAGAATTAATTTTGCACTGTTGAATGTAATTAAGATGTCAAATGTATGTCTAAATTAACCTTGGTGTAAAAAATTTACAGTGGCATGAGTGCCACGGTATATAAAATTGAGTATGAGACGTAATCAAACGGCACTAGTATTACACAATTTATGTGAAATTGTGAATAATGCACTGGGAATATTTGATAGGCAATAGGAATTATAAGTGGTGGACATTTGAAATTTTACATGGACTAGAGATATGGCTAAAAATAGTATATACAAGTAGGCAACAATTCATTTATGTAAGGCCTGTGAGTGGTCTCCCACTTTTATAGGGTCATGTGCTCAATTGAAATATCCTAAGCAGGATGCCAATGCACCAACAAGTCTGCAGCTTCCAACTGAGCATAGTGGTGAGCCTGCTATGAGCATTTGGGAGATAATCTTTATCACTCCCTTGAAGATAAACCCAAGTGTCCTGAGGTTTAAGTTTTTCAGGAAACAAAGGAAAAACAAAATCTTTTTTGAGGGTTGTGTGGTCCACAACACCAAGGTGGAGGTGGAGCCAAAAGGCAGTTTCCAAGATCTCACAAATCAGAAATGTGAGGCAAGAATTCATCACTGGCCTTTCAAGCAGGATATCAAAGCAGACATGCTTGGACAATGTGAATAAATAGAGAGAATCAAAACTTTTGAAATTTTATCGTACTGTATTTGTAGATCACATGGATTTGCCCATTAAATCTGGAGATGGTTATAGAACTCCCGGTACTAGAGTGCATATGGGGTCAGTAAAGAGTCAATAAATAATTAAAGAATAAGTGGGAATTTCCCCGTCCAGGGAGTTGAAATGTATCAACCCTGTGTTGGATGCATGGACCATCAGATGAGAATTGCAAATCCCAGAACTAGTGGTGATACTTACAGGGAGACAAAACTGAAGCATGTTTCTTGAAGAAATAGACAGGAAGTAATTCCTGACTTGCCAAGACTTTGTAGCATTAAAAGCTTAAAAATCACATCACTAACAAATTGAGCAGTTTAGATATAAGCATTCGGTTCATGTTAGAGTTGAGAGGCCAGCAGTGCAACTAGAGTAAAAACGGTGCAACCTTATGACTTCTTTGGTAGATTATATTTTTTACGAGATGAAAAATGAGGTTAAAGGTTTTGAATACAAGCTAAAGAGTTTAATGGTAGCTAAAGGTTAAAGTACATCTTCTGGTGATTGCAAGATCGGAGCATATACAAATAGTATAGGGAATCTATGCAGGGAATTCATTTGGTTCTGGGGGTAAATGTTGGACTACTTGAAAGAATATCTGAAGTTGAGGCTTCTAGCATTAAAACTAATAGAATCTAGAAATTACAAGAAACACGAAATGGTCCACATGTGCTATCGGGATTTAGTTCCAGACAGTGTAGGAATCTGTTTGATTTTCTTAACAGTTGCAGAAACTAGGCGTTAATAAGCCTGAACCTTTGAATAATATGCAGGTTGCTGACATAGAAGTGGGTCATGATTATACATTCTTGTGACCTGACCGTGATTTTGGCTGATCGGAAGAGCAAATGTTGCTTGATTTATGTTTTTCACATGTACGATCGTAGAGTTTCCAAAAGGTTACAAGTTTCTTCTTCATGTTGGTGGAGTTAATCAGGATTTTTTTTCCTAACCTTGGTTGATCAGTAAAGGTGGCTAATGAAATCATAAATTAAGGCACATAAAATTGCAAAAGATGTTTCTATTTCCTTTCTTGATAATTCAAAATTAACATTTCCGAGTCTTGCACAAATTTGAGATTTTTCTTAAAATAACACTGTCCTCCATCTCAGACTCGTCTTAAAGGAGGAAAGTACATAACAAAATACAAAGTCACGCACAAGTCTTACACACATACTTTCAGAAGATTCAAAGAGAAAACAATTGATTTTGTGTCTGCAAGAATTTGGCAATGGTCTCTGCACAAGTAAAGACATATTCTAAATTTATTGTTCGTCTTATTGAAACTTTGGAAGGGCTCTGGACTTTGACAACCAGAAGCTGGTGCATAATCTTTATATGTTAGAGCTCCATGAAAATGACATTTTCATCTGATAAAAAAAAAAAATCAAATAGATGAGTTTGAATGCCTCAAATAAGTCTTCTGCTAAATCCTTATGTTAGACCATATCACTTTATGTACTTTTATAGCCAACCTTAGAAATAAAAAAATGATAAGATGAAAAAATAAATCAACATCTTTAGAAATGAAATTTACTTTTATATAAGAAAAAATATATTATACAATCCATTTCTCTCCTCTACTTGCAAGAATGGAGAAAGAGACAATAAAAAAATACCGTGACAATAATATCATCCAAATTAGATTAGTCAATGTTTCATCTGGAGTGTTTGTGTTTGGAATATATAATATAGAGATAAATTCTAGAAAAAAAAAGAAGATAACTAGTACAAAAAGTTATGATTTTTTTGTTGAATTTGGGTACTCCTTGTTCGAGAGTCAAAGACTAATCTGTTGAGGACTCAGATCCATTTGAGGAGTTAATATCTTTCAACGTATATGTTTTTCTATATGTATGAACTAGAGATCAAATCCTTGACAATATGTTTAAGAGATAAAATTATCTACTAATTATGTCACACTATGTTGATAATATAAAAAGTTATATATGTTTAATTATTTTTACTTAATTTATTTGATGTCATTATTTATTTATTTAGTTCAATTTAATAACTCACGTTAATAACTTGAATTTTGTAACCAAGTAAGTTCTTATAGCATGAAATGATACAATTTCTTCTAAATCAAAGATTTTATTGTAAACCATGGGAAGAAATTACCTGATATGATACAGAGCACAGCTCAATTCCATTTGCTTAATGAAATTCATACATGGAGTCACACAATTCCATTTGTTGAACGAAATTGTTATATGCAGAGGTGCTAATTGGGCTGACTCCAAATCCTTTAAACACCTGCTGCGGCAGTAAAAATCTGTCTTTGTTCAAGGGTAGACTCATCATTGTAACCTCAATTTTAAACCTTGTTTGGTTTTTTATTCTGCTATTTAAGAAGGCAGAACATCTTTGGTCGTACATCACACACACGTGATCTGATTCAATTTTGACATACCAACGATCTAAGTACATTCTGACACTGTCCTTTTCACCTTGACCCTCATCATCACTTATATTGATGCAAGCTTCAATTCTTTCAAACGATTTGTATTTGTACTTACTAAGGACGAAACAGAAAATAAAACTCGCCACGGGTAAAGGCGGAGCAGAAGAGAGATCAATGATTATATAATTTTTTGTTGTCCTAAACTCCAACCACTTTGGAACACTACTTCCTGGATACACGTAAACAACTTGATAAGAATGATAATTATGTTTGTAATCATTGTAATTTTCAATATCATCGTGAATTGGGGAAGTTAAATGTTGGTTTGCAAATGTCACCACATTGATCTATGCATTCAATGCAATGACCTCTAGAGAATATTGATCCAAGTTCGAGCAATTCCAGAACAGAACATGTGTCCTGTTTTCCTCTAATTGTTCAACCGCCGCAGAAGGGAACAAAATACAGTCTTCAATGAATAACAGTTTCGGGCATTTAGAATTTTAAGAGATGGGGGAAGCTCTGGTAGAGTCTGAAGTGAATAGAAATATCTGACTCTTAGAGTTTTAAGGATCAGGGAAAGTTCTGGTAGAGTCTGAAGTGAATAGCAATATTTGACTCTTAGAGTTTAAAGGATTGGGGCAAGCTCTGGTAAAGTCTTCAGGGATTCGCAGTCTTCAGTGTTCAGAGTTTCAAGGGAAAAGGGAAGTTCCAACAGAGTCTGAAGTAAATTGCAGCCTCTCACATCTAGAGCTTTAATGGAAGGGGGAAGTTCTGGTAGAGTCTGAAGTGCATGGCAACAGTGGACTCTGAGAGTTTTAAGGATCGGGGGAAGCTCTTGTATGGTTGCAAGCTTGTGGCAAAAGCTTATTCTCAGTTCTTTCATATTCTCTGATATCAGGGCGAACTCAGTAAGATTCTGACAGAAATCAAGGTCGAGATAACTGATGCTGCATAAATGGGAATTGCAGGAGCTAAGGTCCAATATTTGAAGTTTGCTCAGAGATAAAACAGACGGATGCACAGTCAACATAGAGCATTCCTCGAGAAGCTGTACTTCAAGATTTGTGGCTTTTGATAAATCTGGCATCTCTTCTAACTTCTTCAACAAACTAAGGTCAAGTTTTTTTAAATTGCCCATAGAGAAAATAGACGGATGCACAGTCAACATAGAACATCCCTCGAGAAGCTGTTCTTCAAGAGTTGTGGCTTTTGATAAATCTGGTAGCTCCTCTAACCTTTCCGACCATCTGAGGTCAAGTTCTTTTAAATTCACAGGTTCTGTAATAAAATGAAACAAAATAAAGATACCAAGCGGCTAAATTAGTTAATTTCATATTCCTTGAATTTACAGAAAATTATAACAATGAGATAGATATTTTACCTTCACTCCATGCCAAAGGTTTTCGATTCTGCTCCTTGGTAATTTCAAGATAATAAGTTTTTCAGTAGAAAATTTCTCTGGCAAGGATATTTGAGGGTAACGATACCAATAAAGAAATCTTAGTTCCAAAAATTGAAGTCCGTCAGAAGCACTAAGTTCATCAAAGAAATCATTATTATCATTCCCAAAATATTCCAGAAATACTAATCGTTTCATCTTTGCAAATATGCAAAGGTCTAACCTTTGCTTCTTAAATGCTGGCAAGTGAATTTGTATGCTTCTAATGTCCTCAATACCCTGCCATCAATGTAGAGGAAAAAATTTAAACATCATTGAAAACCATATTTATCACACACATACAAAAAATTCATGTTATTCAAAATATGATATATTTAGTTAGGCTTTAACCTTGCAAATTATTCAATGCTTGATAAATGTCATCGGAATCCCACAATCGACTGGGGCTTCTATGGGCTTCCTTAGATTCTTGGCGAACAATCTCCAAAGCTATTTCTTGTAATGTGTCATGCATATAGATACAAAGTTTTTATCCTCAGAAAAAGTTATAAGAGCTTTATCTTTCAACCTTTCTAACCCAACAACCACTGAATTATCACTTTCACCATCTTTAAACAAAAATTCTAGATAGTTCACCTTTACTGTTGTATGCAATCTAAGAAAGAAACATGCCAGGTCTAGAAAAATCTGTTTTTCCTTGTGATCTAGATCATTATAACTAAGTTTCATTACATCATAAACTTTGGGAAGAGGCGCACTTTTAAGCTTGTCTAACTGACTTTCCCATACTTCCTTATTCTTTCCACAAAGAAGATGAGCCAAGACCTTAAGAATTAATGGAATTCCTTTGGCATAATTGACCACTCTTTTTGATAGTTCATAGTACTCCTGCTATTGATCATTTTGGTTGAAGGCATTCAAATTGAAGAGTTCAAGTGCTTTATCTGAACTGAGTTCTTTAAGCTGGTATATCGCATCAGCTTTCTTAAGCACTTGCTCATCTCTAGTTGTTATAATTATTCTACTACGTAATCCAAAATTATCAAGAGATCCCAAAAGTTTTTCTGGGTGATCTGAATCATTCACATCATCCAGAACAATAAGTACCTTCATTCCACTAATTCTTCTATCAATGTCATTAGCCAACAAATTTGGCGCATCAATTTTCACAACATCTGCTAGTAGTCCTGAAAAAATCTCTTTCTTCAAAGAATCTATTCCATGTCTACTTGATTTCTCTTTCATTTTCTAGAAAACAATAACCTGCATATGCATGTTCAGATCGTAGTTTGGCAAATACTTTTGCAAGCGTTGTCTTGCCAATACCACCCATACCCCAAATTCCAATAAGACAAGTATCTTCTGGGTTTCTGTGTATCAACAATACTACACTTCAAATTTTTTTATCAATTCCAACAAGTCCTTTTGAGTTAACTGGGGACAAACCCGAATTCATTAGCACACGCTAGACAATTTCTTCAAGAAGCTGATTATCGTTTCTATACAACATAGATAGAATGTGTTAAAATCAGTGTCATTAATATTTATTCACTTATTTGCAAGTTTGTTTCCATTTCGTTTAGTGGGTTTCCTTAACAGCTCATGTACTAAAAAATAAATAAAGGGTTTTGTTAGAAGTATCTGGAAATCTTTTAAAATGCTATCATTTAGAAATTGAAATATATTTAAATGTAGATTTAAATATATTTTTAATTTCTGATAAATTTTTGAATTTTGTTTTTTGTTCTTAATATTTTTTTTTATTTTTAATAAATTTTTATTTCAT
>JAMLFT010003989.1:0-20662 GCA_026544285.1 Pachyrhizus erosus | reverse complement strand
AAAATATTCTAAGAGATGTCTTTAATATTAAAAATAAATATTTTATTTTATTATATAAAAATAAGTTAATTTTTTTTTTTGTATTTACGAGTAAACCATAGAAATAAATTATACGAATCAGCTATTAAATCTATCTGATGTACTAGAATTCAAAGTTTCTAAAATTTAAATTCATATATGTGAAACATTTTAATATTATAATGTTGGATAATTTAGGATTGACCAAATTTAAATAATAATATTTAAGAAAATAAAAATAAAATAAATTTAATATAGAAAGAAAGAAGATTGAGTAAAGTGTTCCTCTCAATAGAAAAAATTTAAATCTTATAAATGAAAATTGATTGACATATATAATAAAATAAATAAATTATAAATTATATTTTTTATGTAAAATTTAAAGCATACATACACATATATTAGGAGTATACATAAATATCCTATTGAGAGGTGTGTGTGCAAACCTTGCCTTACTTGGCTTCTTTCTCAACCAAACATCCTTTGATTTTGTCCCTGCTCACCTTTGTTTCTTCTCACTTCGTTGATTCAAACAATAACGTTTACCAAATCCTTCTCCTTATTATTTTAAACCGTTCCAATGAGTTGAAACAAAAGTTACTCACACTAATCATTTTGTTCCCATGCAACGAGTCCAAATGTGTTGTGCTCGCACCTTCAACTTGGAGAATATTAACTACCTTGTGTGATTGCTATCTCACAACTCGCTCGACGTTTAAGTCAACTCAATTGTGTTAATCAAGATCGTCGTTGCTAGGATGTATTCATTCATTGGAGCTCCACGCACATGTAAGTAATGTTGATGAAATTTATGATAGAATTGTGGACTTGCTTCAAAACCCGATCTGGTACCTGCATTCACTTAAGATCAAGATCAAGACCTTGTTCACATTGTGCTCGGTGGAGCTCAATGCGTTCGCATCTGAAAGAGCACATTGACCTTATTGGTCTTGAAGGTTTCTTTAGTGCAGTTCTTCGAGAGTTATTTCAGTTATGCTCATCGATAAGTATTTCTTGCGATAAACAAGTTATGATCGTGTGAATTGTAGAAGTTTTTCACTTGATTTTAAAACACTTCTAATTTAATTTCTAAAACCAAAATATGAAGTTTTGATTAATAATTCAATTTCCCTTCATCTCTCCCAAAAATATCCTTATATTATAACTTCCAACATTACCATTCACCATCTCCATTATATCGTCATCAATACCCTATTCAATCATTGTCTTCATTCCATCATCAGTGTTCTTTGTTGTTAATTTCTACTATACATTAAAACCAACATCATTACTACCACAATCAGTCCACCACCACTCACAATTTTCATCATCATTTTTGTAGGCATTAGTCAATCGCCATTATTATTGTTATTGCTACAAATCAACCACTACATACTTTCATCATGGTCCCTACATTAATGACTACTGATCCCTGTCATTACCACTGTTTTTATAGTTAATCATAGAAAATAATTAAATAATAATGTGGCTCATGTGATATGTGATTTCATAAAGTAAAAGGATTTATTGACTATTATGAGAAGTTGAAATTTTCTAATAACTAGTGGTTAACTCGATGGAGTCACCACTTTTAAGAATAAGGGAATTTGTCTTTCCTATAAGGTTTCTCTACCATTTTTGATCAACAACGAGTTTGAGATAAAGCTATCAAGAAGAGATAAATTGTGATTGAGAAGATTGCTTCTGATACAAGAATTTTCATGGAGTAGGGTAGGTTTTCTACTCGTGTGAGAACTAGAGATTTCAAGATCCTTTTAATTTCGGTAATTTTCTTGAATGTGAATCCTCGAAAAACTATAACTTATCACTACCACCACCGTTGTCATTGATACATTGCTACCTCCATTTCCCCTTTTTTAGTTCACCATTTTCATCACTATTATTGCCATTTATTAACCGGTGTTGCCTCCAAATGTGTCTTAGTGAAAAGTGTGAATGTAATTAGTATTTGTAACTAGCCTGAGTTGATTGTTATTAGTAGGCCAACTAAGATATAATTGACGTAACTAGCTCCAATTTGGTTCGATTATGGTGACTGTGATGGTTCAAGTTTTTTCTTTTCAAATTTTCTCTCATATTTCTTGTTGGATTTTGCTGCAAATTAGGATGACGGGTTTTCGGAATTTGGGGATTAAGGGGACAAATTATTTTTGTTAACGAGTATGTGCATGGCACTTGATTGGCCCGACCAGTTAAATCGGATTATATGTGGTTAGGGCCGCTTGTTGATTTCAACTTTGATTGTAGAAGGCATCTCAGAGTGCCATGACAGAGGTTCAGCTAAGGATTCTATTAAAAGAATGACATTTCTCTTCATTTTTACTTTTCCTTTCATTGTGATAATTACTGGTCTAGACATAAAATCCAATGTACACACAAAATTTGCTCACCAATAATTCATTTTTTATGTTAGTCACTGATATTTTATTTCATGACATAATCACAACGGGTACAAAGTCAAGAACATGCAAAATAAAGTATACATATTACATCACGAATGTTACAAAAAGGACAAAAACAGAGATACACAGACATGGGAAGAGAGCATTGTGGAAAAAAAAAATTACATATTATGTGTTTCCTAGCCCGGACTAAACACAATGAAACTATATTTTTTCTAAAATTTCTGAATTGGCAATGCTTTCTTTAACAACTTGTGTGATTTTCTAGCATCCTTTTTCTGAAAATTTCTCCCCCTTTCTCCTTCAGAGTTGTGGTATTTATAGGCTTGAGCTAGGAAGCTTGTTGGTGGTAGTGGCAGGGCATAGAGCTACCTGGAAGAGTTGTTCAAAGTCCTTGGGCAACTCTTTGTTTGTGGCTAGAGTAAGGAATCGACTGGCGAGGGAGGACCTACGTCAGAGCTGCTACCTTGTTTTCATTTAATTTGTTTTGTTACCGAAGTTTTGTTCATCTTCTTTTTCTTCAATTTTTTTTTTTCATGTACTCACTTAGGCTGTATTTGAATATGTTAAATTTGTAATACCGTGACAACTCATTATTAAGGCTGCTAGCCCAAAACATTTTTCGTTTTCTTTTTATTCTTCTTTTTCTTTTTTCTTTTTTTGTGCACCTTGCAATGAATAAACATAAAAATAAAAAGAAGGGACAGAATTAGGTGTTGATACAAAGTTTTTATAATTAATGCCCACATCAAGAAATGGTGTTAGAGATTAAAAAGTTTCAATACCTTAGAATTAAGGCGTAAGTTAAAAATGTTAGATCAATTTTGGCCGACGATGATAATAGGGTGGCTTAATTTCTTAAAGAAAAGACTAATTCTATATATTAATTAGTTTTAATAAGAGAAATTTAAATTAAGTTTATGTTGCCCAATTTCTTATATTAGTTATTGACTCAGTCACGATATATATTAGTGAGCTATTGGGTGAATTAATGAATTAATTATTAAACTGCATGAACTAATATATATATATATATATATAATTTTATATGTAACACGTATATAAATAAAAATTGCCACTAATATATTAAACAAAAACATTGTTTTAGTGGTAAAAATTTTATTATCAATTGAAGGTGCTTGGAATCGATCCTCTAGTGTTGCGTGAAGTGTAGGACAATGTAGTACTGGAAACAAAGCATCATTGTAGTGCAGAGCAACATATGTGACTATGTATTTAATAAATACAATTGAACTGATTCGAGTCATACTCATCGGTTCATTAGTATAACCATAAAATTGGATGGGTTTTATCAGTTTACATCGGTTCATTGACATTTTTTATCAAATAATTAGCTCAAACCGGTTAAATTACTAGTTTTCGATCCAACTAGTCGAACAAATCGGTCCGAGCCAATTTTAAAACACTATGTGAAATCATGTAAATGATACCTTGAATTAATAATGCAATGATGTGATAATGCATATGCAATGTACTGATACATTATTTGTAAGACAAAATTGTTATACCTTGAAATGATGTCCAGTGAATAAGATTACAATAACTCTAAGTATAAACATAGTAACTTATAAGTACTCTAATGTGAGTATTGTTAAGAGAGGAATATAAAATGATTTGTTGTCTATAATGAAAGATACAACTTGATAAGTTAAAGAATGAACAACAAAGGTTCATTAGTGGATTTATATTACATCTAAAAGTTTAAGATGTTATGACTAGATAAATATTAGATTTCCACACTATTATATAATTAGCTTAAATACAAATTTTATCATCTAATTTTATCATTTCGTGAATTTTATCAGTTAAGTTTTATTTTCATGAATTTTTATTGTCCAAGTTTTTAATTTTTATAAATTTTATCAATATTAACATATGTCACTAAAATAAAGTTTCAATTTTTATAAAATAATGTCATTTTGTTATCAATATAATGACAAAGTGCACAAAAATTAAAAAAATATGATGCTAAAATACACAAAAAAGTGTTGGATGGTAAAATGTGTGAAAATTAAAACTTTGGTGGTAAAAATCATGAAAACAAAACTTGAGTGGTAAAATTCATGATATGATAATAGTTGGGTAAAAAATATATAACTAAACCTATACAATTTATTTATTATCGTTAGTAAACCTCAATCCTTTCTTTTTCCTTTTCTATGTATGTACTTGTTGGATGGATACACAAAGATGACACTTATGCCTAATGATTAAGTTGCCCTACAAATGCAGTTGTTTCATAAATTACCAAGGACGATACAAGGATATAAAATTCAAAAGTTAGTTTTATTTATATTTATACTTGGGTTAGGGTAGAAATTGTGTATTACTCTGGTTAGGTTATTTGATGTATGGATTAGGGTAGATAACAAGTATTTTCCAGTATTTATTAAACTTTGTATTTAATTTAAAATTAATGTATGCTTTAAATAGATCATGGTACTTTACATGGTGTTTTTTGTATTATAATTTTGTTTTTATAAATGTTATTTGTTATACATCATTTTTATTATTGTGATGTTTCAAAATATGCTTAATAAATGTTATATTTAATAGCAAAAAAGTCACCTTCAATTTTATATTCACTAAAAACAAATAAAAACATTACTATGAGCTATGTCTATTGTAACCAAGTGTTACAACAACAATAATAATGACAATAACAACAATAATTGTGGTTAAGATTATTCATAATTTAAGTTAAAAGAGAAAACTAAACCAAATTGAGTTAAAAATAGTTCTAAAGAACTTAACTATTTAATTTTAATTTTAAACTAAACCAAATTACGAGATATTTTTAGCGTGATGATCAATATTTGAATGAATCTGCCTTATTATGTTATGTGATACTTATTTAACTTTTAACAAGTTTATCTAATAACTGATAAGATATAGTAGTACAGTCATGATGTTTTAATGGATGATTAAGAGAAGTTAATGAGGTTGTCTATTTGCCTCATTAAGTCAACCATCATAAATATTCAATGGAAAAGTAAGCTTCCTCAATCAATGCGAATCATTAATAAATTACTATGAAAAATAAGAAGATAAATTACACAATATTTCAATTAGCTTTTATCTTATTTTCTAGTCTTTAATTCAACTCCTAGTTATAAATATTAAAAAAATATTAAAATAGTATTCACAATTAATTCTCAACCGATAGAAATGTTAACAAGAAGTGAAGATAAATTTTATTTTAAATATATATATATATATATGCATTAAATCACCCTTTCCATTTTCGTATTATAAAATGGTCTAATGTACAACCCCTCAACAAAAATCACTTGGTTGATGTTGGAGCTTGTTATGCCATTCTCCTCTATACCATTCACCTCACTCATTGTCTCTTTCACACCTTGATTTATCTTTAGTCAAACCTTATTCCTTCAAGCCTTTAAAGGTACATAGATACTCACTTTGCTTTTTTTTTTTTTTACTTAATTGGAATTTTATATGTGCTTCTTTTATTTTTATGTTTTGAATCAAAGCAGGTACTATAATTTGGTAAAACCATGAGTAAAAAAATGAAACCACTCCAAAACTTGACTTCAATTTAAACCAATCTCCACCAATGATTGTTGATCGTACAGTCGAGTCCCCAATTCAATCAATAATGGTGCCACCAACATCACCACTAAGCTCATATGCATCTGCTAAGTTCAACCAAGAGGACGAACACAACAACAACAACAATAATAACAACAAGAACAACAACAACACCACTACCAACAACAATAACAACAATCTTGAAAAATCCAACAATTTTGAAGCCACTTTCATGGTGCTAGTAGGGTGTCCTCATTGCCTTATGTATGTTATGATATTTGAGGATAACTTGAAGTGCCCTAAATGCAAAAGTACTAATTTGCTTCATTTTCTCAATGACAACAACAACAACATCACTATAAAGAAGGGATAGAGTATTAGGCTATCCTATTACCAATTCTGGATTCTCTATTGCAAGTAAGACATATTAGCATTTCACTTAAGAATCTCCTTTTTAGGATCTTTCTTTTTATATTATCCTTTTTATCTAATTTAATATTTTTTATGAGTAATGTTACTTATGCTCTACTTTTTACCTTGAATTCTTCTACATAGTAAGAAAATCCAAATGAGTTGAGCATAAGTAACACTACTCTAGTTATATAAATGGTTGTCTTACTAAGTTGATAATCTTAATATTAGGTTAATAGGTTTACTCTATCAATGTGGATCATGAATAAATAATGTAAATTTAATTATATAAAATAAGAGAGTGACTTGTAAAATATTTTACTTACCTATCATTGAATATTTGATTCACAATGAGTAAGACCATTTTTATTTTAGCATTTAATTTATAAATATTATGAATATAAAATTATTTTACATTATTAATAATCATCTTCGAGCAAATTATAGTAACACCTCCTAAAGTTTTTTTGAATTGCACAAACATTTCCTATTTTTTTAAAACCATTACATTAATCTCCTTTGTAGGGGATATTAGTGTAATATTTAAGGAGGTGTTACTGTAATGTTTTTTTAAACATTAAGGGGGTGTATGTGTAATATTTTAAACATTAAGAGGAGAAAATACAAAAAATTTAAAAGGACGATATTAAGTGTAATTTGCATAAAACATAGGAGTGTTACTATAATTTGCTCTAGAATTTAATTAGCTTTTATATCATTTTTTTTCTTTAATTCAACCTCTAGTCAGATACTAACAACTTAATAACAACATTGACAATAAATTATTAATAAACAAAAATGCTAACTAGAGAAAAAGGGAAAGAAATTTGAATATCGTCAAAATAAATGTTAATCTTAGATTTTTGTTTATTTTTCAAATATTAATTATTTTTGCTAGCCATAACATTTTAATTCTTTTAAGTGAAAATGACCAATATTTGAATGAACTTGCCTATGCTACGTGAGACTTATTTAATGGGTCTATCTAATAACATATGAGATACAACATAGTGTCATGATCATGGTGTCTTAATGGGTGATTAAGTTTACTTGTTGTTGAGGATATATACTTAATAAATGGTTGTCTCTTCATGTCAACCATCTTAAATAATGAATCAACTTTGGTCTTTTCTTTAATCAGATTGTTGACTTGAAGTTGACTTTTAATCAAAGGCTTTATTTATCCTTCAAATAACTTTGATTTTCATTAAATGCTTGAAATTCCAAAATTAAAATATATTTAAAAAAAAAGATAATTATAGATTCACAAAATATAAAAGTAGTAAACTTTAGCAACCAAAAGTATTAGAGCATTGAGCTTCGTAACTTGAAGTATTAAATGAAAACTTTGTATAAATATAAAAATTAGAGTGATTTTTCATTAGTGTTGAATGAATACAAAACAATGCATCAATCATTGGATAACTTAGTGAAAACTTTTTGGATGCATATTCTTACTAAAGCGCTTTGGACACTTAGTCTTTTATAAAACCATTGGACGCATGTTTGTTTTGCACATTGGACACATGTTCAATTAAAATAGATTTTTGCACATCTAAGTTAAAGCAATATACCTTTTAAACATTGGATGCATATAACATTGTATATCTCATTAAGAAATTCATTAGTCCATCAAACTTTAATATCTTTGTTATAATCAAAACTATGATATTTTTTAGGAGTTAGGCATCTTCTATATTTTGGTTCCAACAAATAAAACCTTTATTTTAGGCTCTAAAAATAATTTTATTTATTAATATACTTTTTTATAAAAATTAAAACATACAATTATTTGATAAATAATATTAGACTATTAACAATAGCACCAACATTATGTTGATCTAAGTAAAATTGAGATTGAATCCCTTAGTCAAAGTCTCATTCGAGTTTTGTGAATGAAAAAAATGTAATTGATAGAAGGTTTTACTAATGATAACTTAACAAATTCAAAGGTAGTCGATTAGATTTTTTTATGAATATTATTTGTTGAAAAAATCGATAAATCTTTTACATCTATAACATGATAAAAAAATATTAAAAATAATTAAGTAATTTTTTACTAAAAAATTCTCATTTTATGATTTGTCTCCACTAACATGAAAAGCTATAACTTTTTAATTAAAAGTTAACTAGAATTGTAATTAAGTGCATGCGTATTAAAATGAATTACATAATTATATAAATCCCAATCATTAATTTTTCTATAAATAATTACAACCTCTCCCTTTTGTTCCCTCAATTGAGTAATATTGTAGTGATAATTTATTTTTTTGGACTTGAATATTTTTCAATCGAAAGCTAATGAATTATAATGACAATTTAATAACTTATAATTTAATTTTTTTAATAATTATTTTAAAAAGGATAAACTATATTTTTGATATCTTATTTTATCATTATTTTTATTTTTAGTTTTTTATATTTTTAGTCCTTCATAAATTATTATGTTTTATTTTTAGTTCATAACATTAACTTTAACTGTTATGTGATGACATAATGAATAAAAATTGTGTTTAAAAATATTTTATTTAAAGTTTTATGTAATTTTTAACTGTTATAATTTTTTGACTGACTAACATTGTTAGAAATGTTAAAAAAATAAAACAAAATCAAAATCCTTGACACTAAATTTTTTAAAATTACTAGAAATGTTACAAAAAATAAATATTTAAATTACTAAAAAATTTATAACTACTAAAAGTTGTAAAAAAAACGTTAACAAAACATTTTTATAAGCAGTTTATACTTGTTACATCCTTAATAGATCAAATTAATGTGAAAAATAAAATAAAACAAAACAATTTATAAGAAATTATAAAAAAATAAAAATAAAAATCAACATAAAAGAAGGATAAACAATATATTCTATCCTCTAAAAAATTACTTATTTCATAATTTTTTAATTGATTGAGAGTTTAAACATTTTTATATTGATCATGCATAAAAACTAAACTCAATTATAAAATCTTAGAAAAGATAAAAAAAATATTTCAAGATTAAAAGGATCAACTACTAAAATTATTAAAATCTTACCAATGATCAACAATATTTCGAAAAAAAAAAAGGAAAAATAGATAAATTTCATCATTGATGGCAAAAATTATATTAAACAAAATAAATTACGTTACTTTGATAAATAATTTTATATCCTAAAGAAGCTAAAAATAATTTTTAAATGAAATTATGATGATTTTAATAAAATATTTTTGTTCCTTTAGACAGGTATTATCTTAAAATTCGTTTCAAGTGTACTAAACCTATTACAATTGTTTGTTCTTACTTTTATTCTCATACAGGCGCAAGAAAATCTTCCAAAAAAGTGGATTTGATTAGTGTTTTCATGGATTCGAATGAGAGAGACTAAAGACTAAAGCGATCTGTAAAAAAGATTGAAGTGAAGCTGTGAACACGAGACATAGATATCATCATTTTAGCATCTTTTAAGATTTTGATTCTGATAAAGATACTGATCTATCTAACTGTTCATATTTTAATTTAAATTTAATCTTATTTGCTAAGTAAATACGAGTGAGTGATATTGCAAGCTGCTCTGATGGTGACCTATGCTATGGATGAGGCTCTCACTTTCCAAAACTAAATTTCCTCTGCTAAAGTATCTGCCCTGCATTCTACCATTTATTTATTTATTTTTGTCAAATATTCATTATTTAAAAATGCCCATCTAAAGTCTAAACAGTGCCAATTTTTTATAGCACTCATTCTGTTCTGTTTGTCATTTTCTATGTTTTTCTTTTTTTCTTTGTGAGAACCATTGCTCATTGGGCTTACATTTTTGGGGCCTAATGGAACTATGGGTCAGTATAAATTAAAACCACTAATTTCTTAGTTTAGAAAAATAATTGCTATAGACTAAAAAATAATCAATTAATCACTTTTTGTAATTTTAAAAAATAACAAAGCAATTTATTATTTCTTAAATAATCTCAACCGAACATTTACTTTTATTCCTCTTTTCAAATTAAAAAATTTCCTTCGTTTAATGAGCTTGATTGATTCCAATTTAAATTATTTCTTAAACATATATTGAACACTGAACATTTATAATTTTATACAATAACTTTCAATCTTTATTTTTAAACATTAAAATGTTTCTTATTATACTCCACTTTATTTTATGAAGCGTAATTTCACCATCATTTAACATTTATTTTACATTTTTAAAAAGTAAAATTATTAATTGTTCAAATTTCTTTTTATGTTGAGTTTTACTTCAAATTTCAGCTCTAGTTACGTGTAATTTATATTTTTATATTATTTTTTCATCAAATATTTAAGTCACTTTTACTCTTGAACTAATTTTTGTTTTTTTAATGTTGTCTTTTTTCTCCTAAATTTAATCTATATATTTTTTGTACTTACAAGATTTATTGTGACTTACAGAATGAGACCCGCTTCATTTCGTGAATCCCGACAAATTCCAAACAACAGAAAATATTATATTAGAATGACAGTGGGAGAATGTATCGTTACTATTCCTCTTTCAAATATTGATAAGGAAACTAATAACTCTCCTAAAATCTAGAAAAACCAATGAGAATATCATATAAAAAAAAATAGTCTATTATAAGGACTATTTACTCTATTATTACCCAATTGTTGAAAAAGAAGAAAATAACCTATTACAAAAAAAATTCGATTGTTAAGGTAACATGGATTCGTTAATTAATGTATGGATTCTATTAATAAATTTTGGAAAAACAAAATTGTTTAGAATTCATTAAAATAACTTTAAAATCATAAGTCTACTCAGTTAGTTAAGCAACGTGCATAAGTTGTTTTAAACTCCTGACATATATCTCTTTAATCCTTATAAATAAACAAAATTGTAGAATAATTATTAAATATGTACAGAAAGAGATGGATAAAATTAGAAAAAGATAATAAATATTTTTTTCGTTATTGTACAATCACAATGCTAAAAGTGAGCATTAATAGCGGTTATAAAAACCTACAATCACTACTTATGAGAACACCATTAAAGAGAAGATCTTCAATAGCGAGTTTGAACTGCTATTAAAGGCTCTACAATAGCGATTCCTGGTGGAGCTGCTAGTGTATGGTCTCTGCAATGATGGTTCAGAATTGATATATCAGAAGAGTATGATCTACTATTAAAGGCCCTCTTTTTTTTTATACCAATTGCCTTTCGGGTTGTTATTGTCCTTTTTGTTTAAAAGAATAATGAAGCCTTTTGATAGGTGGAGGAGGATAGGGATAGATGAAGTAAAATTAAATTTTGCTTAAGCTTGACTTTATTTGTTTTAATTATTGATGATTTTTAAAAAACTATTTAAATTTAATTTAGAACTAAAGATAGATGAAAAAGATAAATAATTAAGAATACCAACTATTTAGATAAATATAAGACAAATGTAATTTGAAATGGTAGAGAAAGTTGCAAGAGAGAGAAGGAAAACATAGATAAGACAAAAGGGACAGTTGTGTAAAAGGAACACCTCACACATAGTTTGACTAAGTTGAAATAATTTCCAACAATCATAAACAACTAGTTTTAAAAACTACAACTCTAAAAACTACCTTCATTAGAAGAAGTTTAATACAAGGTAGAAAAACAACTTAGAGGAAGTAAACTTAAAAGATATTGTTCTTCTAGAATGAAGAAAATTTGCTTTTGAATAGTCTGCCTTAAGAAAACACTAATTTACTATTTCTTCATTTTAAATAATGTAGGTAGATATTCTTATTATTGTGTGTAGTCACTCATGGAATAATTAGAAGAAGAATTAAAGATTTTTTCTTTGTAAAATTATATTTTTAAAATGATTGTAAAGTTTTTTTTTGTCTCTATTATTTGGTTTTAATTCTTAGAATATATTAACTTTTCTTGTTTTAGCCCTATAATATTTATTTAATTTTCAGTTAGTTTCTCTAACAAAAAATGCTAGCAACTAAAAATAAATTATTCATAAATTATAAGAAAAAACAAAAAAATAAATAAATATATTACAACAATTAAAACAAAATAACAAAAAATAAAAAAACTTGACAAAGATCACTTTCTAAAAAAAATATTTTTATAAAGACTAAGATTAAATATATTACAGAAATAAAAATATATTAAAGTCTATATGCAAACATGCTATATATTTACCAGGAAACAGACATGCTATATTATATGTCATTTTAGAATAATGACTAACATAAATACGTGTTATATCACCACAAATAGTAACTAGCATTATATTAAAAAATTAAATTTATTTTTAACTATAGAAAATAAAACATGTTTAAATTTAAACGTTACTATAAAAATTTATTTTCTCAATCATGATATTGATTTTTATGAATTTAAGACTATTGGATTCGTGTGATCAATGATAGTGGATATTTTCCTCTGTCCTCAATTAATTGATTAGTATTGAAAATAAATTTTATATTGGTTGGTATTTTTAATTTTTAGTGACATATTAAAATATTTATTTTACTTTTTGTTCTTTAAAAAAATTTGATTAAAATAATATTTTAATCCATTATATTTTTATTTTTTTTGCTTTGATCTTTTATATTTTAAAATTTTTGTTTTAATTTTTTGTATTTGTAAATAAATCTAAAATGGTCTTTTTCTTCATTCATGATAATGTAATGTTATTTTTATTATTATTTTATTATATTTTTTTAGAGATTTAAAATCACAAAAAAAAAATTATTTTCTCTTTCTTCTTTCCTGTGATTCCTCCCTTTTTCACTTGGCCGCCAAGGTACTTATTGTTGTTATTAATTGATGCGAAACAGTTTAACACCAGCACAATAATGAAGTATAACAGTTTGTTGATAGTTTTAAGATGCCAAAAAATGGGTTAACAAAATAATAAAAATAATGTCACATCATCATTAATAAATAAAAAGATCATTTTGTGTTTATTTATAAACATAAAGAAGAAAAATGATAATTTTAAAATATAAAGAAGTAAAATAAAAAAATAAAAATAATAATAAATTAAAATATTATTATTTTAAAAGACTTAATAATATTTAGTAAAATTAAAAAAAAAAAAGAGTAAAAGTATTTTAATAAAATCGTCTTCAAATGAATACTATTGTTTTAGAATATTTGTTTTTTTTTTAAATTATGTGAAATAATCTTAAAAAATTAATCATTTTAAAATTGAGAAATAATAATATTACTTTTTGTCCAAAGTGATGCGAAAATAATTGCATCAAGTACTCTAACTCTGCCTAGCAAGTAGCGAGGACTAGCCTTGCCCTATGGATACAAAAAGAATAAAATAAGAAAATGGAACGGAACAGAAGCTCTTATCCACTTATGTTTTTTTTAGTTCGCACTAAGGATATCTTCAACTGTTTGTTAGAGTTCGAATTTTAAGATTTACTCAAGTGAGTTCTATCTCTTCTAATAAAATACTTTACATACACATTACTAAATCCAACTCATGAACTCTAAGATCATATTTAAAAAACTCACTTATCTACTATTTGTGTTAGAATTTATTGATCTACCCATATAAAATGTCGCAGCACACTACACGTACTAAAAGTTAATAGTACATAATTGATCAACCCATTAACAAAGATTAAGGTATTGATAAAAGATTAAGGTTCCTAATCAATCAAATATAAATATTAAAGTTTATTAAAATCAATCTTTAGAAAGTGTGTGCCGATACTCTGACTATTTCTTTTGTGCCAAAATACCAAACCCAACTCATAGCATAGATACAACAGAAGCCAGTTTGCTTTCTTGTCAAGACAAGATCAACATATTTCTGTCTAACTTTTGTTAGCTCTCTTTCTTTGTATGTCTTAACGCTCCTTTACTTTTAGCTCAGGTAACAAATCATGTTAATTATGGCCTACACATGTAAAAGATGCAGTATACTATTATACAAGTACTAAGAGGCATTAGTACACAATTGATCAACTTATTAATAAAGATTTAAGTATTGATAAAGATTATGGTTCCTAGTCAATTAAAATATAAAGATTAAAGTTGATTGAAATATATCTTTAGAAAGTGCTTGCCAATACTCTCACTATTTCTTTAAACTCTGGCCTACACATGTAAACTGATGCAGTATGTCATTATTCAAGTACTAAACAGCATTAGTACACAATTGATTAACCTATTAAAAAGGATTAAGGTATTGGTAAAGATTAAGGTTCCGGGTCAATTAATAAATAAAGATTAAAGTTTATTGAAATCAATCTTTAGAAAGTCTGTGCTAATACATTCATTATTTCTATTGTGCCAAAATCCAACTCATAGCATAGATACATCAGAAGCTAGTTTGCTTTTCTTGTCAAGACAAGATCAACATCTTTCTGTATAACTTTTCTTAGAAAGTGTTGTTTGTGATAAGTTATAACACAACTTTACTTTTAGCTCAGGTAACAAATCATGTTTACTCTGGCCTACACAAGCACAAAGATGTTCCCCACTACCAAAAGAATGGTGGCCGGACAAAGATTGACATGATGTCTTTTTCCAACCCTTAATTCCTCTTCTCCACTTCCCAACTGCAATAATATTTCTGAGATAGAACCTACATGTTTTCTCTTAGGGAGTTTAGGTTCAATTATTCACATGACATTTGATTATTTGACAATCATAATTGCGAGATTTCAACTTTAATGAAACATATGCTATAGAAAATATGAACATGTTTCTCTGCACAGCTAATATTTGACAAGGCTGAGTTGGAAAACTTGCTGATTTAGTAACATATCTTTATTCCAAAACTAAGTTCTGTGTTTTGTTTTGAATAATCGTCCACTATGTTCACCACTACCATGAAGATGCCCTGCTATAGAGTTGATCATCCCTAGAAAGTAGGCCATATTTAAATCCATTTTTCTGATTCTGAATCTTATTTTAGAGTACAAAGTCAGACAGAGAGATTGAAAGCACATCTTTATGTGAGTTTTCATTTGTCATTTGAAGATTAAACTCACTGAAAACTGCAGCTGAAAATCCGCACCTATGCCTTTTTCCCTTTCAGTTTATCAACTGGATCATGCAAGCCAAAAGAAAAAATCTTTGGCTTTTCTCGTCGTGTCTTTGGAAGACTCGAGCTTGATTCCACCTTAAGTATTTACACTCGCTAGAAATTTCTAACTGATGAGCTAAATGACTCCTTCCTATCCATGCTTATCATATTCCATTTAACTTAAGCACATATTAGATAACATCCTAAAAGCTATTTGAAAATGCAATTTTATTCTGTTCCATTCATAATCTTGATATTAAATGCTTGAAAAATATTTTTTATCGACACTATCACTAAATTATAGATAAACTGACACAAATATATTCATGTTTAATAAGTGAATTTAAGTTCAAGTTTTAATTTTAACTGACTGAAATAAAATTATTTTTTATGGAATAGAAGAGTCCAGTGTGGTGGTTAATTGTATTAGTTTGTTAGAAAATTATTAGTTCTATATAAAGAACATTTACATATTTTTATTGTATTTTTTTTAAAATCAACCAATTACGTAATGAATTTCTTTTATGAAAGTTCCTTTTTATCCTTATTCTTTGAGATGTATATCTATAGCCACATTAGTGAGGTGTTTTCTCTTGTAAACAAATGATATTTCATACTCTCTCTCTTCAAGTGGTTCCATCATCTGGTATCTCCTGTAAAAGTAAACTGCAGCAAGGATTTTGTTTTTGTTTTATGTTAAGATCTAGATAGGGAGATATTTTAATTAACCTAATCTCATTATAAAAAAAAATAGTGTTTTCTGTGAGATATAAATGCTTGCTGACCATGATCAAGGATTGGAACTACCTCCCTCAGAGATTGTAAATTCAAATAGAGATGTTGGCAGTCATACTATCAATGCCCAAAGTAAATACAAACAAGAACTAAATGCATGTACTATAGAGCAAGGAGTGTTGAAGTGCATAAACAAAGGGAAAAAAATTTAGTACCTCAATAGCAACAAGAAATATTGATTCACACAACTGGCAAGGATACTAAAAACAAAGAGTACGGAGTACCCAACGATTAATACCAACATTGGGAAATGCACCCAAGTCCATTACCAAAATTTCTATTTTCATCTCATTGAAAGTCATTAAAACCTTGTGTCTCTCCGCACTTGGACCATTCATATTATTGTAATTCAAATCCCAATGCATATATTTTCCCACCGTTGTGTTGTTACTAAAAATCTGGCAAGCTGGCAACCATTTTTGACCTGAACTCATGAGTGGCCAAACGCAATGGATTCGCTGCTCTGCACGGCCACAGGCACACACAGTGGCACAGTGCTTATTAAGAAGGGACGAAGGAAGGGAAAAACGAAAGTCAGAATAAATTAGATTATTTAATTA
Source organism: Pachyrhizus erosus (assembly GCA_026544285.1). Taxonomy (NCBI): domain Eukaryota; kingdom Viridiplantae; phylum Streptophyta; class Magnoliopsida; order Fabales; family Fabaceae; genus Pachyrhizus; species Pachyrhizus erosus. The sequence continues at coordinate 3,895 of JAMLFT010003989.1, read as the reverse complement.
CAAGAGTAAACACTGTATACCGAAGAGTGTAAAAGCTATTTTCACAAATGGCTTCTGTCTATAACTTTTTATCTAAAAATATTTTTTATTCATGTAAAATAATTTATTTTTATTTTTATTTTAATGACTATTTTTTATATTTGATTTTATTATTTATAATTAATATAATTTTATTAAATTATAACATAATAAATAATTTATAAACATTTAATTAAAAAATTGTTTTAACAACAACAGAAAAATATATATTATACATTAAAAATTAATCTTATTATTTTTTTAAATTTTCTTTTGTTATTATATAATTTTTTTAGTTGAATTTTTCTATTAATTTTCTTTCATGTATCATGTATTAAAAATTAATCTAATTTTTTATTATTAATTTTTTTTATTATTATTGAACAATTTTTCTGATCGAATTTGTTTAAAAAATTATTTATCACATCATCATTTAAGAGAATTAAATAAATGATAAATAATAAAATTGAATAAAAAATATGAGGTAATAAAATAAAAAATAATAAAATTATTTTATAAATATGAAAAATATATTTAAATTTTGAATTTTTAATAAATTTATGACCCATGTATTGATTAAATTATAAGATCATTTTAAAAACTTATTCAATGAGATTTTAATTATAGATTATTTTAAACTTAAAATATGCATCAACATATACTAATATGCATAGTTGGGATTCATGAAAATAGGGGCCGGGAGAGATAATAGAAATATTAATGTTTCATTTTTATTTAAAAGGAAAAAAAAATTGTTAGGAATATGACGTGAAAAGTCTTCTTCCCACAAGAGACAAAATGGGCTACTTTTTTTTTCCCTTTAAACATGATATAACAACATCATATAAAAAAAATTATATTAAAAATAATATAACAATTTTTAAATTCTTATATTTTTTTAAAATATATTATTTATTTCTGTTTACTCTTTCTTTCATTTACTTAATAAATAAGTATTTCTTTTTACTTTATTATTTGTATCCATCCTAATAACGCATTTTCTTATTCTAATTCCTTTATTTGTATTTTTTTCTTATTTTTTTCTTCCCAGTTCATTTATCATCAAAACAAAGTTTAAAGAAGAGTGAGTAACATGTGTTGTTCCAAATAAAAGGAACTGATAATGACGCATATACAACAAACTCGTGTAACATTTTTATAATTCATTTCCCCGTTTTTTCTATTGCCTCACCAATCTTATTTCTCGTACTTTTTTCTCTTTTCTTTTTGTTCCTCTTTTACATTGTATGAATTTTTGTATAACATTTATGCAAGTGAGTATCATTAAGGAATTTAGACCTCTTAAGCATGCATGTCGTAGTGGATCGAATGAGATTAAAGTGCATAAAAAAAAAAAGGTTAAAAGAAGTCTCTGCATCAGAGCTTGATTATACTCAACAATTTTTTATTTTTCTCATACACTAGATGGACACGAGGATAATGTTACTCGTACAAAAGTGAAAACAGAGTATCCTCTGTAGGTTCAGATGATCTAAATGCGTTAGCACCTTAGTACATAGCACAACTTACATACACAATTGACTACATTTCTGGAATACTGACTTGTACCAAAAGAAATAAGAAAGTTACATGGTTGAGTTTTTCTCACAAATTAAAATCAAGTCATGCACTTAATTTTAACAGAAACTTTTTTCATTTTGCAAAAATTTCTTCACAAAAAGTGCATAAATTGATTTTAAGAGAACTTCTCATATACTTCTAGTACATGAAGAGAAATTAAAATTATCCAAACAAAACTAAACTACCTTACTAACATTAGACAATAATACAATGCGTGTGTCACGTGCAAGAAGCTAAAAGTCACGTGACTTACGGTTATTGAGGTGGAAGGCAGTGGAAGAAGCAGACCTAACAGAGAAAACTCCATTCCAGATCTCAGTGAAAGCTCTGACTATAACCCCATGGTGGTCGGGGGAATTGAGCTGAAGAAAACAGTTAAGAAGCTCTCTGAGATCGTCCTTGGAGTATATCTCGTTCTCCAGAATCATCTGCAGCATGGAATGCCTGAAGTCCAAGTAAGGGTCATCAGAGTCCTTCTCCACCGCCACGCCCTCGCTTCCCACGCGCCCGAACGCTCTCACGGGCTGCGAGGACTCAACGTAGCACGGAGAGAACGTGGTGGTGGAGGTGTTGGTGGTGCTGCTCGCGGTAGTAATGTCGTCCCAGTGAAGCCCGTGGGCCTGGTGAGTGGGCTTCTTGGGCCTCCGTTTCGGGTTGAATATGTGGCGGAGAAGCCTGGGCCTTCTGCAGCTCCCGCAGCCCAGGCTCACAGACACGGTGTTTAACACTAGTTTTCTTCTGGTGCTGGACATTGCTGCTGGTGTAGTAATGATAATGGCTTGTGTTTTGTGAGAAAGTTTGTGCGGTGTGGGATGAGAGGAATGGTGGTCACTATTTAACTTTGCATCTGAGGAAAGAGGGATCCTGCTTGTTAAACTTTATTGGTGACAGACTGACCTGGACCACATATGTTTATTTTCTTTTGGGATAAATTAATGATCAATTTTTTCTTTTTAATTTTATTATTTCATTCTCTGATTAATATGGAGGTATTTATTAAATATTAAACATTAAATTCATGAGCAATTTTCTTTTTGAAAAAATTTTAATTGAAAAGATCATCAAATCATAAACAAGTTGTATTTATTGAGCTCAAGTTTTAAATTTTTTAACTAAGTTGAATTTAAATTTAGTCCAAATTTAACAAAAAAGATATTAACCAAACCCAAACATTAAATACTTCGATATTGGTGTTCACTCATTCGTTTTCTTACTACTAGGAATTCATTCATAGTCTTGGAATAGTTGACTATATAATAAAAAAATGATAAAAAAAAAATGGGTTTAATAAATTTGGAGACCGCACAACTGTGCATTCATTTTAAAAATGTAGAGGATCTTCTTCTCAGCTGAGTGATTTGCTAATTACTTTTAAATTCACAAGTTGTTAAGACGATTATATTTACTTGTTTGAGTAAAAACAGATAAACCTACGTGACGTAATATATATGCGTGAGAGCAGCAAAATAACTAAAAATAATCATTTCTACATTATATTATAGACTTAAATTTACTTTTTGTATATATGTAATTTTATAAATATATAATTTTGATACTTATAAAATTTAATTGTATATTTAATTTTTAACATTTATAAAAGTAAATAATTTTAGTTTATCACGAATCTATCATCTAAAATTAGATAAAAAAATATTTATGTGACTGTAATTAATAACATGTGTGATTAACTTTAAAAATTAATAATATTAAAAATAAAAATTGATTTAATATATTTTAAAAATTCAAAGAAATAATTATTTGAAATAAATAATTTAAAAATTTTATTAAAGAAAAATGTATTTTTTATAAAAGAATATTATTAACTTTTTATGTAAAGAAATTAGTCACAAATGTTATTAGTTACAACCACATCAACATTTTTATTTTATTTTGGATGACAAGTTAATAATAAACTAAAAATGTTTAATTTTGGATTATTTATATCTATATATATATAATTCGTATAAAATATTTAAAATATTAAAATAATAATTTATTAAAATGTTACTTATATCTATAATTGGTACTACAAAAAAATATTTTTAAATATTCAACATTATTAATATCGATGACAAGTTTTACATGTCATAAAGAATTTTATGCATTTATATTAAAATTTGGTATTTATGTTAAACTTAAATTTTTTGAAAAATATTTTATCAATTATGTTCTAAAAACATATTAAAGTATAATGAATTATGTTAGTCACACAATTATAATAGATAAGAACTATTAAAAAAATATGTTTTCATTTTTTTAAGAAAATTTTTAAAATTGTTAAGAAACATATATATAT
>JAMLFT010003988.1:0-20662 GCA_026544285.1 Pachyrhizus erosus | reverse complement strand
CCCCCCTCCTCCTCCACCCCCTCCACCACCCCACCCCCATCCATAACCGCCACCACCACCACCTCCTTCTCCTCCTCCACCGCCGCCTCCATAATACCAACTAGTACTCTTGGCGTGGACTTTTTTATTGTTGTCGGAGCTGTTGTGTTTTCCTTGTACTACTTCATTTTTGCCTTGGCTAGGCAAAGTTACAAACGTGGCATTGTTGCCTTGACTAGGACTAGAAGAAGCGTTGCCATTTTTCACCTCGTCACATCTAAGCCCAACAATTGTCGTCATTGCAAGGATTAGACATAGGACCCAAGAACTTTTTCTCAAGGTCTCCATCTTCAATCTGGCACTCTACAGAAAACGAATTTTTGTACTTACGCACCCCCTACTCCTTTAAAGCATATATAATAACAGTAGTAGTTGTGACAATTTTATTAGTATGTCCGATCAACAACTCAACATTGTCCGTCCCCACATAATGAAATCTATAAGATAGCAGATAAGCTGGAGGCTACAGGATGCCTTACTACTCACTTTGTCCCCACTTGAGCCACTTGCAAATATATGTTGTAGTACATAGAAAGCAGTGCAACTCCCGTTGTTCCCAAACCTCTCCCACTAACACTGCACACGGGGCCCCCTTGGCTCGTTGCTTTCTTATAATAGTGTTATCCATAACATTATATTTAGGTTAAGGTGTACTTTTGTTTCAAAAATAAAAAAAAAACAATTGAATAAACAAATTGGGAATTCGAGCAACGTCAGAATACATGGAGATCTCTATCAATAAAGCAGGAATAAAACATACAATACCTTAAAAGTATTAAGTTTATGGGTTATTCTTATTTATATATTATTTAATTTATTTATCATCACTTTATATTATTGAATTGATTTTTATCATTAAAATTAAATTTATATGATTACTAGCTGTTGATATTACTTCACAATTTTGAATATTTTAATACAGCAATAAAAAAAATATTACCAAAAAAGTATATAAAAATAACAAAGACGAGTATATTGTACTAACATAGATGACATGTGTTGAATATCTAATGGGGGATAAACATTAAAAAAAATTATATGAATAGACTATGAACAAACTATAGAAGTAAATTTGGGTGTATGAATAGATAAATAAAAAAAAAAAAGGAAAAATGACAGATATGATAATTGACGTCGAGAGAAATAAAAAGAAAAATAATGAAAGTAAAATGAAAAAATAAATATATAATAATAATAATAATGCATGTAGTAAAGATGTTGGCCAGCTCATATAATACTTGTAAGGCGTCGGTTGAAATAGAATCATCAATAGTATCTTTTACATGAAATTTATTAAGAATTATTATTAATATGTACTTACTTTTTTTTCATCTCTTTTTATTATTATTTTTCTTATGCCTTTTTCTTTATGATTATTTTTGTTAGTTTCTCCTCTTCTTTTTTTATCTTTTTCTTTCTTCTACCTATATACCAAAATATGGTGCATATTTCTCATTTAAGTAACTTAAGAACAATGTTTATTTAATAAGAAAATGGTGAATGTAAATATCAATTTTGGGTTATACAGTGGAAGAAATAAAAAGAAAAAATATAAATAAGAAAAAAAAAAGTAATAGATATAATAAAAAAAATGTGATGAGAAATAAAGAAAGAAAAAATAAAAAGTTGATATATAAAAATAACTCTATCTTATTTAAGATAATACATTGCAAATTAATCTTAAATTATCAAGACGTAAATGAGTATAGCAAAACTACATGAATAGAGTAGCATCAAGTTATATAATTAGAAAGTTAAAGTTAATAACAAAACAATTTATGTGTATTTTAAAAAATTGTCACTAAAATTTAGTGATCCCAAAATTAGTAAAGAAAAATATTTTTTTATCGTTAAATTTCATCATTAATTCATTAAATTTTAGTAACTATTTGTATTGATAATATGGAGGTCAGAATAAAACTGGTGGGTGACGGGTGGCTAAGAGGTGGTTGAGACAAGAGATGAAGTTGGAAAAGAGAGAGAGAAAGTCGAAGTGACAAACAAAACGGAGATTAAAAGATGCATGGAATCGGAAAATGGCTCAGAAGAAAGAAAGATGTTAAAGAGAAATGTTGACTCTCAATTTCTTTTTCTTTTTTATTGGGACTATGATTAGTTTTAACTTCTTTTTCTCTTCTATTTTTATGTTAAAGAAAAATGTTGACTCTCAAGTTAATTTGCAAACTTAACTCATGATATCAAGAGAGTCTAGCTCTCAAGTTCCGCCACACAAATTATGTGGTTTGCGAGTGAAATCATACATCTAGAATACCTTTATCTAATTTTACTAATCTTACTTATATAATGCATATGTGCATTTTAACCATTTATATTTATATAATAAAAGTTAAGATAAATGTTAGCTATACTTTTTTTTATAATAAATGATAAATTATATTAAAGAAGAAATTTCATAAAAATATGTATTATTAATTTTATGTAGAAAACTAGATATTGAATTCGTTATCAAAAGAAAATTAAACAAACATCAACTTAATATCTTATTTATTTATTTTATTAATATTTTTAAATTTTATTTTATTTTCTTGTCATGTATATAAAGGATCTTGAGAAAGGAGGGAGGACGTACGCAAGGCTCCTGCTTGCCCCCTTCCATCCGTCCTGTCAATATCAAAATGAAAAATAACAACATTAACCCTAAAAATGGGTTGGATAAAACAAAAGAAACCAAGAGATAGAAAGAAAAAATGATATAATAATAAATAAAATAAAAAGTAGAGATAAACAGAAAATAAAATAAAAAAGTAAGTAGTGTAAATGTTTATAAAAATCCTACCCAAACTATTTTTCTATATGTTTTTAATATTAAAATATCAAAATTTCTATTACCTCTTTCCTTCCCTATCTCGCCGTCATTCTGCATTCAGATCGGGGATATCCAATTTTCAAGGTGAAGTATTCCGTCACTTTTTGTTTTTGAGGGTCAATCAACCTGATTGATGCATTGAAATTTCTTAAAACAACCTTAAGAAGTCCTTTTGCATCAAAATATGATCGAATCAAAGTCATCCATCAATCAAAAACATTTTGTTTTAGGGAAAATAGTATATATACTTACATTATAAAGAATGTTTATACTACCATCTTATTAAAAATCATAATGTATGATTATTAAATTTGATGAATTTATTAATTTTATAAAACTTATTTTAAAAGTTGTATTTAATATGATTTATGATCAATTAATACAGTTAAAAAATTATTAACAATGTATATAATATATTCTCTTTCTTTTTTCAGCAGTAGGGATTCATTAAAAGCACAACATTTTGTTATACTAAAAAAATAGAATACTAAACCGTAAGTAATTTTCGCACAAGATTACTGTTTGTATCATTAGCATAATTAAACTTTTGCCATATAATCTATCTATATCTACGTATTGTTGTATGCTTTATATGCAAGCATGAATCTGAAAAGCTTTTAAAGGGACTGTACCATTTATTTTAATATGTAGCAAAAAAATATTTTTAGGAACCTTGAACACGTAGTTAGCGATTTAGATATATCTGCAGTTATAAAATGAACCGCAAGAAAGTAGAAGTGTAGAGCATTTAAACATTTCGTTATATTTTAAAATTTTGGAAATCAAACTACCAAAATAATGTGAATCATTATTACTTAGATTATCAACTGCATACGGTGCAGATTGTTTATGAACTGTAGGAGATCCTATTTAATTACTTTTGAAATAAATCTTTCGTTTTTATCCATCAATAAACTCATTAGGTCATCTAAATAATAAGGTTGGATTTGCAGTGAGAGTTTGAATAAGTTACCAGAGTTTCTAAAATCATATCTCATTGTCGCTATTATATATATATATATATATAAAACAAATTCATTTATTAGATTTGTATTCTAGTTCAAATGCAGATGCAGCAACAACTGCCTTAAGTTAATCAACAACATTACATCCCTAAGAATGGACCCTTACAGGTATCATCAATGCACTGGTCGGTTGTTGACTACCCACATCAACTTGGTATATATATATGTCCTATGCCGTGTACGTCGTATGAGTTACCATTATTACCATTGCTTGAACTTTAAGCCTACGATTTCAGAGAACCAATGCTTAATACATATATAATAGCTTAATGTGAAAGTTGGGTTGTTGCGTGCGTATATACCATCCACACCAATTCAATCACTTAAAAACACATACCTCCCACTATCCACGTGACACCCAACATCAAACTAACCAACCATAACGCATAAACTAACCAATTAAAAAACAAAATCAGTAGCACTACTATAATAAACACCTTAGACTAGAGTATTCAGGTATCATACGTCAGTCCTAACGTGAAATTTTGTTGATCTATGCAAATAAGTAATCATACTAGCTAGTGATCTTATATATTATCGACGCAGCCTACAAATAAAGTAATTAACAATTGCTACAAAAAATTCGTCATAAATAAATTATGGTAAATCTAAACTTTTAAAAAGAACACCATTGTAACAAGTGGCCCTACTTTGATTTAAATAAGAAAACTGAGGATCTTTAGCATCAAATGTTAAAGGCACAAAAATCTTGACCATTAACCGATATATCAAATTTGACTTCGTTGCCTCATATTAGCATAGTTCCCATTTGATAGATAATTATAATATTTAAATGCATTAATTGAGACAATAAATACTTAATAGTCCTTCAACACCTAATAATGTTCAAGTTTTCTGGACTGTTTTCTTTAGGTAAGTTCCGTAGGCATTTTGGTTTTTACTTTTCAGCATTCAAGCCGAAAAAGCCCGCCAACACTTGCCACACATTGCGCTCCATCTTAGGTTATCTACACAAATTTGTCAACTGGTGGACTAATAGTTACCACCAATCATTTAAACAAAGCTCTCTTTGTTTGCTTCCATGTCTTATTGCCCATGTTTTCATGTCTGATGTGGAAACGCAAACATATTGCTCATCATCCTTTTCACCACACCATACAGGAACACAAACTTCCGCTGCCAACGGTACATCTAAATTCATCATTTTGTAGCGTTTGGCCTAATTTATTGAGTAACATAAAATTCTTAAATCTTGAGGGTTGAAATAAAAAATAATTAAAAGTCAAAAACTCCTATTAGAGCATCCGTAGCTTATGTATATTTCTGTACATAGCATTAGTATATACAGACAGAAGCTAGTTAGACAGCTATGAAAGAGGCAGTAAGTTGGTTATGTAGTTACAACTAATCGTTCTTCCGTAACTTGTATACAATGCTTCACTATCTCTATCTTTGTGTCAACTCCTTTTTTTTTTTTAAAGTTCTTTCCTTTTAAGTTTTCTTCATTAAAACAATCACTCTTTTCAGCTCCTTTTTTCAAAAATTCTATTTGATTTTCTGAAGGAGAGAAAAATAACTTAAAATGAAGACAGAATTAAGATCTTCAACACTTCCTCTCCAGATCTTGGCCACCTTTTGGCAATTGATAGTTCAGGTGAGGGTGTGACTTTCCTTAGAAGCTAGTCTGTTTTTGTTTATTTTTCCTTTTGTTTTCAACCACTACCAAAAAGAAATAACCGTACTGCATGTATCTATAACAAATCAACAGGCATTAGCCTAGAGGAAAATAGCTTGATATTAATCTCTCAGAAAAGCAAAAATAGGTGGAGATATGGGTGGAAGAATGAAGAGAGAAGGAAATAAAATGAAGCTAGCTCAAGGTGTGGGAGCACTATTATTTGTTGGAACACTCCCTCAGTTTCACAGAATGAGAGAATAAGAAAAAGAAAAACTGAAAACTCTTTTTTAATTCACTGATTAAGAGCCATTTACCAAACACTATGTCGACGCTTGTATCTATATCGCTTATTGTTAACTATACTTCATGTGGCAGCCTATCAAATAGGTTGTTATGACAGTTACAATTCAGATCATACTCAACACATGGCACTCTTCTCTTCCGGTGGATTTTCTTGTCCACTGTTGAAAACAGCACAGCAATTGTCCAATTCAAGCTGCTCCAGTATTTTCTGTGTCATCCGCAGGTACGAAGAGTGACCTTCTATGAGTTGTGTCACATCAACCTGCAAAGCAACAAAAAAATATGGCACCTTCAAGCAATAGATTGTTGCTAAATTAACAGTTGCATTGAGCATATGATGCAAAAGAGCTTACATTCTCAATCCCAGGAAGATCAACAGGTTGGATTCCAGCTAATCCTCGAGAAAGTAAACTGTGCATGCGAAAATATTTGAAAATAAATTTACGAGCTTGTGATCTCTAACGAGTATGCTTTGTAGTAAGGAGAAAATGGATGGAAATTCGTGCATTTCCTTCAAGTTTCATGCTCTCGGATAAGGTTGGTAGAGTGAGAATAACTCATACTTGCAATATTTTCACAATTTTGATGTAACAAACAAATGAAAAGTAATTTTCATTTCAGATTTCCCATCTAATTTTCCACTTGCCTATTTTCAGATCAAAGTAAACTAATGACCTGAAGCAACTAGCAGCTAATCAAGGCAGCATCATTTGGGATTCTCCGGTACATAATAATAATAATATATAAAGGAATCAAGGGTTATATCAATTTTAACAACGGTGAAAATAGAATAGCTGTTAGCAGACTAGGATGTTAGTAGATAAATTCTTACCCAGCATCTCAGTAACCACTGACTGTCACGTCCTAAGAATCTATCACCACCTTTCAGTGAAATACATTATTATCCTTGTTCTAATTTCAATTAGAATTAAATATAAATTTAGTTTATATGAAACTTTGTATTTTAAAATTTTAATTTTTATAAATTTTTATTTTTAAATTATGTAAATTTGTGTTTTTTAATTTTAATTTTTATAATTATTTTTATTTTTAATCTTTATAATTTTATTTTTATTTAATTTTAATTTCTAAAAGATGGACTTATAAAGATTAAAAATAAAATAAAAAACTAAAATCTTAAAAAGACTAAAATTTAAAAAACTAAATTTTGTAAGAACTAAATTAATATTTAAGATTTCAGGTATAATAAGATTTGAATAATAGTACACTGAAAAGATATTCTCAAATATTTTTTACAATTTATTTTTGTTTTCTATATCTCTCCCCCCCTTACATTACTCATCTTATCTGTCACATCTCTCTTTTATCTTCCTACCCCGTAAGAATTGTTATGAAAAAATTGTGAGCGCATACCTAGCACGGAAAGTTATACCTAACGTCCAGTCATTGGAAGAGTAAGCATTCACAAACCTTCCCGCCACCATCTGCATGGTGTGAGGATCATTAAATACTTACAACAAAAAAGTTAATGGATGGAGGAGTATTAAGGAAAATCGTAGAGAAGATCCGGATACCTTTCTAGCTGCCTCCCAATTTTCGTCTCCAATTGAAATGGGTGCTCCAAGGAAAACAACCCTTTCCACTATTCCAGCTGCATTAGACCGCACATATGAAGATTGTATAAAGCAAACAATACAAACTTTCAACACACATGAAAACCAAGAGGTGATTCTTCCAGATTACCGTTGTCTCCTTCGGAGTCAGCCAAACACTGGAGACATTTGAAAATAACACGGGCTCCCAAAGAAAAACCTAGTAGTGTCACAGGCCTGGATCATAAATAGAAAGGTACCAAATATATTGGATTGAACAATGAGGCAACATTATTGTCAACCTTTTGCAATAACATTAGATTGTGTCACCTGTTTCCTTGCAAGCCGTTCAGCAGCACTTCAGCAAGCACCTTACCGGCCTTGTCTGATCTGCTTCAACAAAGAGAAACAGTCTTGCTAAAAATAATGTAAAATATTTATGTGGCTGCAATAGATGACTCGCAACAAGATACTAAGTACCATCTTGCTGTACTTTACAGAAACAAATAGTCAAGCTAAACCACAACTTAAAATTGTTTATACTTTCCATGATGATGACAAATTTAACAAAATAACCGCAACTGAAACTTTAATGTCCGCATCCCGATCAACAAATTTGAGTTTGGAATTCATTTGTATCAATGTGTAAATATGGAATCTTTGCTAGCATATAGTTCTATCTAGTTTAAGTTAATTGATCATGTTGGTTAAATCACAGGAGATGAAATGGATCAGAATTAGCGGATACAGACTCATTTATCAGGTACATAAAATACTAAAAATAATATATTCATAAGATCATGAGTGGTCTGGAAGCCTATAACCCGAAATTCAGAGCAACGTATCGTCTGTATTTAAAAGATATTTCGGTCTCAAAATTTTTGCTGCTTCAAACAATCATCATTGCTTTACTACACTGATACCACAACCAAAAGCACTTACCTGTCCACTGCAATTGCCCATTTGCTGTCAATAATATCAATTGTAGAAACTAAAGTTGCTGGCCATGCCAGTGCTGTCAAAAGTGAGCTTAATACTGTCGTCATGGCACCTTTTTTCATCAACTGAATCGCAATTTCTACAACATTAACCACCAAATACCTTCAGTTTGAATACGTCAAATCCATTTGATCATTCCTCAAACATACGGGGTTCAAAGAAACTACTTGAAGTAAGCAAGTCCTGGACGGCTGTGCTCAGTGCGATCAAATTTTTAGACTCATATTGGAGCACGTACCTATACACAGGTTGTTAGTATAAAATAATAGAAATACTAAGAATACAACTTTGACGAATACTAGGTTTGACTCCGTCACATTTAGTAAAATTATAATTCATTAGAAGAAAGTTATTTACTCTAAGTGACACCATAAGCTTTAAGGCTTGTGAGAATTTACATAATCTTCCATATTAGCATATGTAGTTTTCTGAAAGTAACCGATAAAAGATGAGGAATAAATTTTCGGATAATAATAGAAACTAATGAAAAAACAAGTTGACTAAATTATCAAATACTATAAGAAATTTTGGAGTAATTGACTTCTGCTCGACCCGGCCCATAAAAATTGTTGAATAAACATTAAATATTAATTAGTGGGTTTTATTATTTTCAGTTTTTGAAAAGCATGTTAATGTCCATAAATATGTTATTTTATGACTATAATTAGGTATTATTATTTTCAATTTTTGAAAAACATGTTAACGTCCATAAATAAGTTATTTTATGACTATAATTAGGTTTTATTATTTTCAGTTTTTGAAAAGCATGTTAATACCTATAAATAGGTTGTTCTTTTTATTGTAAATACAGAGAAACAAAAAAGATTTTAGAGAAAAAATAAAGGAGTTTGTTAATTAGAGTATTTCTCCTTACCCTTTATCTTCAATTGAAGACATTGAAAGAGACACAATCAAAGGATAAGGCGTCACTATACATGTTGTTTCGAACCATTGACGAATCAGGCTTTGAGAAGATTGTCAGTTCAACTACTTTAAAAGAAGCGTGGGACATTTTAGAAAAAGTGTTCAAAGGAGCTGACCGAGTCAAGTAAGTGCGTCTCCAAACTCTTCGTGGCGAGTTGGAGACCATGAAGATGAAGGAGTCAGAAAGTGTATCTGACTATATCACGCGTGTACAGACGCGATGCGTGTACAGACCGTGGTGAATTAGCACACAAGCAACGTAAGAAGAAGAAAAAGGAGGAGGAAGCACTCAAGCAAGCACTTCAAACCAAGGCATCAATCAAAGATGAAAAGATACATTATTCTCAAAAGTTTCGAGGTAGAGGACGTGGCTGTGGAAGTCGTGGAAATGGTCACGGTGGTCAAGGCAGCAGTCATGAAGAGTACTATAAAGATAAGGGACCGTCATGCCAACCAAATTGGCGTGGAAGAGGACACGGTCGAGGAAGAGGCGGCCGATCAAATTATTCCAACATCGAGTGCTACAAATGTCACAAATATGGTCACTATGCGAAGGATTACAACTCCAACAAATGTTACAATTGTGGTAAAGTGGGGCATTTTGCTAAAGATTGTCAAGCCGATAAAAAGGTGGAAGAAACAACTAACCTAGCCTTGAAAGACGAAACAAATAAAGGTTTTCTCTTGATGACTCAAAATGAAGTCAACACCAACAATGACAATCTGTGGTACCTCGACTCGGGGGCAAGGAACCATATGCGCGGTCACGAGTACCTATTCAAAGAGATGCAAAAGTTTAAAGATGATCATGTGTCATTTGGAGATGCATCGAAGGTGGAGGTCAAAGGTCGAGGTACGGTTTGTTACTTACAAAAGAATGGCTTAATTAGGTCAATCCAAGATGTTTATTACGTACCAACATTTTGAGTATGGGGCAACTCACAAAGAAAGGCTACTCGATATTTTTAAAGGACCAGCTACTGGACAAGCAAGGGCGTTTGGTTGCTCGAATCGAGATGGGAAGAAATCGAATGTACAAACTGAACTTGAAAAACATACGAGAAAAATGTTTGCGAGTTGATGTAGAAGACAAGGCATCACTATGGCATCTCCATTTTGGTCACCTACATCATGGTGACCTAAAAGCGTTAGAAAAGAAGAATAACATAGACTACGAGTGAAAATTTTGTGAAGAATGCGTGTCCAGCAAGCATGCGAGAACCTCGTATCAAAAGAAGGTAGAATATTGGGCTAAGCAACCTCTCGAGTTGATTCATACCGACATATGTGGACCAATTACTCTTGAATCTTTCAGCAGTAAAAGGTATTTCATTTCCTTTATCGATGATTTCTCACGAAAAACTTGGATTTATTTAGTGAAAGAAAAATTCGAAGCATTCGTGGTGTTTAAAAAGTTCATTGTTCAAAGTTCAAAGTTGTACTATCCGATAAAGGTGGCGAGTATACTTTGACGATTTTCATAGAGTATTGCAAGGAACAAGGCATAAGGCGATTTCTAACCACACCATACTCTCCTCATCAAAATGGTGTGGCTGAGAGGAAGAACCGGATCATTCTCGACATAGTTCAGTCAATGCTCAAGAACAAAAAGATGTCAAAGGAATTTTGGGCAGAAGTCGTGCAATGCACCATCTATGTGCAAAATCGATGTCCACATGTGAAGTTAGATTATCAAACACCACAAGAGGCATGGAGCGGACAAAAGTTGATAGTTTCTCATCTCAAAGTGTTTGGTAGTGTGGCTTATGCACACATACCTGATTAACAAACAATGAAGCTCAAATCATCAGTACTTGCACCAACAAGTATACCAACCAATTCTGAAACTACTGATGATGAAGATGAACCACGACAACCCAACATGCGAAGTTTGCAAGATTTATATGATTCGACAAATGAGGTACATCTTGTATGTCTTTTAGCAGATGCTGAAAATATCAACTTTGAAGAGGCGGTGTGAGACAAGAAGTGGTAAACTGCCATGGATGAGGAGATTACAACGATTGACCGCAACAATACATGGGAGCTAACAGAATTGCCAGAGGGAAGTCAGTCCATTGGTGTGAAGTGAGTATTCAAGAAAAAGATGAATGCTCAAGGCGAGATAGAGCATACAAGGCGCGATTTGTTGCCAAGGGATACAAACAAAAGGTGAGAATCGACTACGATGAGGTGTTTTCTCCCATTATAAGAATGGAGACAATCAGATTGCTCATTTCCCAAGCAGCTCAATTCAAATGGTTGATGTTTCAAATGAATGTCAAGTCGACATTCTTGAATGGTGTGCTTGAAGAAGAAGTCTACATTGAACAACCACCCGAGTACATGAAAATTGAAGAAAATGATTGGCATGACGGATGGTAGAAGCATTTAAGTTTATGGGAGAATTTTGTTGAATAAACATTAAATGCTAATTAGTGGATTTTATTATTGTTAGTTTTGAAAAACATGTTAATGTTCATAAATAGGTTGTTTTATGACTATAATTAGGTTTTATTATTTTCAATTTTTGAAAAACATATTAATGCCCATAGATAGATTGTTTTATGGCTATAATTAGGTTTTATTATTTTCAGTTTTTGAAAAGCATGTTAATACTTATAAATAGGTTGTTCTTTCTATTGTAAATACAAAGAAACAAAAAAAAAATTTAAGAAAAATAAAAGAGTTTGTTAATTAGAGTATTATCAAATACTGTAAGAAATTTTGGAGTAATTGACTTCTGCTCGACTTGGCCCATAAAAATCAAGTATTAAAGTTGTATCTCAAGAAAACTAATGCCTCAAAGAGGAATCCAAAGATAAAACTGCATTTTGACCACGGATCAAAAGCACATTTATACTATACATTAGAGTTACAGCAACAAAATTCTAGTTGCAGGGAATATTTTTTTCATACCTCTCCATGTTATCATTGAGACCTTCCCAAGGTTCTTCGAAATCTTTCTCCTCAAATGCAAGCCCAGAAATGGAGATTCTAACTGCTAGGTGCTGATAATTGAAAAGGGAGGTTTCGCTTCAAATTTCAACAATCATATTAGGATAGTTCACAAATAAGTATAATAAGATCCTGCGGCTGGGTCCATCATCAAGTCATGCACAATACAAAGTGCCTCCTAGTGAACCTACCAAGTATTCTTGCTCCACCCAAACCCCTGAAACTCCTAGTAGTCCAAAGAAAGCAGTATAATGTAATGTCATTTTGGAACTTACGCCTTGATTAATGCCTCCAACACCTTTTAACTCAAATTCCTCGAGACATCCAATTCTTGTAGCCATCTTACTCCCAGTAAGGCCAGCTCCAGCAGCTGAATTACAAAAGAAGCAAGTCACTGAGCATTAACCCGCACATAGAATAACTGTCAAAGTCCCTCTTGCCACAATTATATATCTAGGTTGTAATTGTATGTATATTTCTAGTTGTTCTATCGATGGTGAAAGCTTTCACAACGTATATAAACCAGATGTACTCTTCTGCACCTCCAAATGATGCAACAACAGCCACAGATCCAGCAGCAGATCCTGTAGCAGTTGCTGCAGCAGCAAATCCACCAGCTCCAATGCCAGGAACAATACTGCCTAGCGCAGGAGCCAAAGCACCCAAGCCATGAGCAATTGCCGGGGCAGCCAAGCCTGTCAAAGCATTTCATTACTTGATATTGATATTATGCCATCCTTGGGTTAGACAAATCTACTTGTAAGTTAGAGATGCAGTAGCAGATACGAACCACCAGTTATAGCCATTAAGGTTCCTCCAGTTACAGCAGCTGCTCCTACGATACCTCCACGCTTCCATTTATCCCAGCTAGTTTCTGAACCTACAGATTCCTCTTCCTTAGCACCTTCTTTATTCACTGAATTCATTAAAGAAAAAGAAACCATAGACTCCATTGATTCCTGCAAAATATCACGATGAAGGTAAACTTTCAGCAACGGATAGCTTCCCAAAAGCCACTTTGTTAAAACACCAAACCATAGACATACAGCTATCTGCACCACATCATTAAGGAGAGGAAACTTTTTTCTATGAAGATTTACACATCACAAATGCAACATATAATACCACATGGTGTTTCAAATGCATGCTAGTGTTCCAAGCACACAGACCATTTCATTCCATTTGGCATCAAGCCATACAGCAAGCAATCGCAGAGCCACACGGTGACGAGCATCATAGCCATGCCTTGACTTGTAAGTATCTGCTACACAAGCTGCGACAAGTGCGTAAAGAACTGTCACTTTCTTCCGGTAACCGACAAGGGTTGCCTCCTCCAAAGGTTGTTCAAACATTGCAATTTCTAGTGTATTAGAAGTTTGTTTCTTCAGAGGCAGCAAAGTTGAGCTCTCCGTAATTTTACATAAATCATCTTGGCTTCTAGTTTTCTGCCCATTGCCCCCACTTGGAGAATCGGAAGTAGGATTAGTATTATCCATGCTCAAAGCATAGGAATCAACAACTTTGGCCAACGCAGTTTCTTTAGCCGATCCTTCAGGAGAAGTTGCATCATCTTCCTCTGACAGCAATGTCAAAAACTGGAATGAAACAACCATCCTTTTAGAATCAATTATAATCTACAATGTTGAAAATGAAAATGATGGGAATGAACAACATACAGATCCGAGGTGATGCCTGAATTGGGAAGAGGAACCGGCAGTTGCCTCTAGGCCATTCCAGGATTGTTCATCCACTCCAAAGAACCTGTCAATTTTTATCAACAAGTTATTATTATTTGAATGTACTTTTACTGTGTTATCCAATCGCATTTCGACATAGATATATATATAGAAATTTAACTTTTATAAAAAAACAAAAAATCTGTAAAGTGATAACGATCATTTCTGATGGATTCAAAGTGTAAAATGATGAGGAAATTATCAATCAGGTAGTTCATGACTACCAGGCCTTTGTCATTCTAATCAATTTTTTTGTTTTTTGTTTAAAAAATATAATTAATAATATTTTACTTACGTAATAGTGTCTAATAATTTATCGTAAAAAGAGCGTACATGACAAAGTCTTATTTGTAAATCACAATTTACAATCCAGAAAAAAGAAGTTTACAGCGTTAATTTTGTTTGGATACCTAAACACGGGGTAAAGCAAGTGAGAAATGTGGTGAATCCAAAGCTGGGATTTATCTGAAACAGAAGCAGTCTGAGAGTTGGGAATTTGATGAATTTGAGAGTGGTGAAGTGCGATAGCAAACAGAGAAGCCGCTGCGTGTCTCTGAGTACGCGACAAGATCGAGGAGCTTTCCTCCATCACTTAATTTTAAATCAAAAGCAACCAAAACATTAATTAATTCAAATGCTATGCTATCGGATCAGATAATGCATAACTCACTATTACTATTACCATTCCCTTTACTTTTTCAAACTTCATATTCGCTTCCGGCTTTGACGAATGAAACGAAAGGGCTATTTCCTCTCGCGCTAGTGGGAAACCATGTGGCTCGCCTTAACTAAAGCACGCCATCACCACATGAAGGAACGACCCTCGTCTAGTTATTATTATTATTAGTTAGAAATACGCACTATGTGCCTTAACTATCAATCAGTATATTTTATTTTTATAATTTTTTTAATTAAAAATTAAAAAATGTAGATAACTGTTTGATTTATAAATTATTTTTAAAAATAGTTAAAAGATTAAACAATTTAAAAATATATATATACGAAAGATGGTTTTTTTATTAATAGTATAGATTATTAGGAAAAAAATTTGCATTTTTAATCTATCTACTTTTGATTGAAGACAGTAAATATTTCTTACGTTCATAATAATAATGAATTTTATCTTTAAATTTAAAAAAAAAACATATATGTAAATTTAATTTATCATAACTTAAAAAAATATAATAAATTCTTAAATGTGATAGACTAAATTACAATTTTTTAAAATTTTGAAGAATAAATTTATTAATATAAAAGTATAAAAATCTTGATCCTGTTAGAACAAAAATATAGAATTAAAAACATTTCATATACGACTCATAACGTAATTCAAAATATACATTTAAATTTTAAGTTAAAAATAATTTTGCAATCTATCAGAGAACAAATATATAATAGAAAACAAATTTTAGTTCATTTAAATTCTTGAAAACATGATTATTGCATAATCTTGAATATACAACAAAATCCGATACAAAATTCAACATAAAATCTAAAATATAATTGAATCCAATTTATTTTTTTAAAAAAAGTCAGTTCTTCTCTTCTTCTTTTTTTCCTTCTATTTATTTGGTTATTAATTTTTCGGCTCAGTTATTGCAGATTGCATTTATTGTGATTTGTATTGAATTAGATTGGTTGATGAATAGTCTAAATACAAATCAGCCTTGATATATATGGATATAATAATTATAATTATTATTCAGCTTCTTCTTTTATGTGTCCATTATACCGTATTGGAATATTGTAATAAATATTTGACTAATTCAAAACAAACTACGTACGAGCATTATGTATGATTTAACTCTCACGCGAGTTTTAAATAATTAGAATCAAAATATGTAATACCATTACATATGATCAAAATCTATCTCTCTCAACGCAACAACATTATGCACACCTTCTTACCATTATTTTTTTTTTTTAACTTGCATGTGTTTAGCCTTATCAGTTGTGAAACAAAAAATAAAGAAAACTTTGGCCCAAAGAGTTGTTACTCACTGTTTTGTCGACTTTCATTTACTTTCTTTCTTTTTTGAAGCATATGTGAACTTAAAAACATGTGTTGAAGTTCTATATATCGAGGGTGAAATGGTTGGTATAATGAAAGTGGTATGGATCTATGGCCATGCAATGGTTGTGCATCTTATAAGCTGAGATTTATAATTTTTCACGAGATAGAAAAGAAAGAAAAAAGAGTGAGAAAGTGAATCCCGGTATAATAATAATAATTTATTTTGAAGTATGGAAGTACAGTAGTATGATTTTGAGAAAAGAAAAAGATTATGAAGATAGCGGTGGTGAGAAAGCATAGGAATGAAGATGATTTATTTGTCTTTGTGTTGTTGATGAGGAATGGGAGCGCCCTTGGCTCTTCCCCAATTACCAATACCAGGAGAAGGGTTCCAAATACCATAATCATCGTTTGCATGATAAAATTCATCATCTCCGTTCATCTTATTATCCTTTATCGCCCCATCATTAAGCTGCATCGCTGTTGAGGATGGTTGCATACATATTGACGATGTAGACATTACATATACTGCCATCGTCATAACCACTGCTATCTTACTTAACTTCGACATTGTTGAGGTCATGATTTTTGTTTGAATCACAATTCTCTCTCACGCATCATTCCACTCATTTAACACATAAAAGTAGTTTTTGCGTGACTCTTACAAAGTCTTGTATTCAAATGGCATTATACTAGTATTATTTTCTAACTACTTTAATTACAAAGGCTCTTTCTCCCTTTTTTTTTCTATGCTATTTTTCCTTAAAATTATCATATATATTAGAGACAACAGTATTTATCCGTCCTAAATTTTATATTTTTTAAATAAAAATTTTAAACTTTAATGTTATCTTATTTAATTTTTAAATTTTATCTCATTTATAAATAGACTCTACAAACTTTAATTTTATTCTAATTGATCCTTAAAAATTATCATTTTCATAAATAGACACCTTAAAATTAATTTCATGTCAATTTCTTATATTTTACTGCTTTAGTAAATAATCTTTTATATTAAATTAGGGTTAAATTAATAAAAAAATTAATCATTTATTAGTTTTATTTTTACAAATCACTTGTTCAAATATTAAAATATAACAATATTTAGAATTAAAAATGTCAAACAAATATTTTTTTATTATTTTTTTATTTACTCAAAATTTATATTTTTTTATATTTTATGTATGAAGAAATAAATTGGAAAAAATGAAGAAAGAGATTAACGAATGAATTATATTTTAAATAAATAATGTAACTCTAACTTGATGGAAATAATTATCTATAAAATGATAGATTTTAAGAATGAATTATAATGTAATTAAAGTTCAAGGTGTTTGTTTATAAAAATGATAAATCTTAAGGATCAATAAGAACAAAATTAAAAACTATGATATCTATTTGCATATAGAAAAAAATTTAAGGATTTATTGAAAAACTTCAGTCCCACATTGATTAAAGATAGTATTAAGATAGAGTAGGAGGTTAACCCTTATTGTGTGAGTTAACTTTTGGAGTTAAATTAAACTCATAATTCACATTTTTATTATGATATAAGAGTCTATCTTAGTGATACATTATTAAGCCTATTATGTCACTTGTTATTAGGCCGCTATTGAATTATCCATAAACATTTAGTAATATAATTTTCATACTCGAGATGCCTAGCCTTCAATGTGAGAGAAGAGTGTTAGAAATCTCACATCGACTAATGATAAAACCAAATTAATCTATATATGTAAATAGTAATCCTCATCTTATAAGTCAATTTTATAGAATTGAGTTAAACTTATAAATCACATTTTTAAGATGGTATAGTATCATATTATCCACACACAAAGCCTAAAAATATTGAATGTGAAAAACTCTCACCTTGTTAGTTTCCTTTTGAGACCTAAGTTAGGTTTTAAAATAGTTAAATACTTTTTTTACTTATTTTATTATTGTTTATACACATTATAATTGAAGGATAATTTAACTCCCTTTTTTTTCATTGTTCCAACTTTTTTTTATTCTGACAATTTTCTGCTCATGTGAATGACATTCCTTTTTTTTTTTCTCATTAATTCATTTGAAAATTTTCTCCCCTATTTGCGCGGTTTTCTTGTTACTCGTTCGAATTATTTTTTTGCTAAAATTTTCTACTAATTTTAATACTTTTTTGTAGTTATTTTTCTCACTCACTCGCTTTTTTTTTTTTTTCTTGCTAATTTTGTGTGTAATTATTTATATAAAATTTATGTTCTGGCAATGATTATGTATGTACCCAAAGCATAGGTCGTTGAGGCTATATGTGTATTTAGTTAATGCTATTTGTAAAAAAATGTGAATATTATCTTTATTTTATATTTTATATTATTTTTTATAAAGAAATACGTTAAGGGGCATATGAATATATTTTGTAAAATGATTTATATATAAAAAGAAAAAAATGAAAAAAAAAAAGCTTGTAGATTTAGTTTTATTGTATACATTAATTTTCCAAATTTTAATTATATTTCTTTCGAATAATATTTGGTTACGGGATATTTTGTAACAATTTGATGTAAAAAAAATTATATCAAAATATCATTATTAACTTATAAAACACAAATGGATGCCATTAATCAGGTTGATTGAAAGATAAAATAATTGAAGTTGAAACTTTAAGTACCTAAAAAAAATATTTGTTTTTAATTTTTATAAAATAAAAAATCTTATGTAATAAAAATCACATATATTAGTAAAAAATAGTTTAATATTTAATATTTTTAAAATAATATTTTATTAAAAAAATACTTTATGCCTCCGTTGAGCTAACCGTGCGATTAATTAGAGTTTTAGAGCAAATATTTTCTTTTGCTCACACGGAATGAATGACATATCATGTTTTTCGTAACAATCATCTAGGTGCAAACATGAAATGGGAAAGCATTTACGCCATATGTCAATTTACCATGTTGTTTTTAATTAACTAGGCATGTCAAAATTGGAAAGTTGGTCATATTATATAAATCTAATTATTTGGTAGATAGGGTAGGTGGAAATAATTGGTATTCGACTTAACACTACGTCATGTTGTAGAGATGCGGTCAATTTTAATCACTAAAATATTACTTAACTCTGTACCAAAAAATACTTAACTTTAAAGAGGGTATATTAATGTTGGAATTTACATTAATTATAATTTGAGGTAGTTCGGTGTATTAAGTGAGAATTTGAGTATAATTATATATAAATACTAAATATTAGAAGTTAATTATTAGACACGTAATTATTTAAAAATATTTATTTATTTTTTAATTTTAATTATTTAAATATAATTAAATATTTTTTTTATTTTTTATCACAACAGCAATTTTTACTTGATTCATTATTAATTTTTATATATAGAACACATATAAGTTACAATTTTTAGTTATTGTAAAAAATGAAAATTATATATACATGTGAGCCATATAAATATACATGTGTCATCAAAATTAACAGTTAATTAAGGATTGTAAGACTACTTGAAATGTATTTTTTTAATTTTAACCGTTAAAATATAATTTCAAATTATATTCTTCGTTTCTCATAATAAAAATAAGATTCAAATAATTTTGAATATGAAAAGTTAGATATTTTTTATTTTGATTTTTAGATTCTTTTTATTTAATTACTACTATCAGGTATTTTTTTTGTTTATTTTAATTTTTATTATCTTTTAAATAATGATGCAACAGTGATTAATAAATTTATTGTCAAATTGTATTTTTTATTTTTTTATTAATAAATTTAACATTATTAATAAATTTATTTTTAGATTTAAAAATATAATTTACTGGAAAAAAAAATACATAACTGTTTTATGATATTTTTTATATACACCATAAGTCATTAAAATATTAAACTTGTTAATATAAAATAATTCAATATTACTATTTGATATCAGAGATTAAAACAAAAAAATTTTAAAAGATTAAAAAATTTAAAATATTAAGATCAAAAAACTCTATTTAAAAAAAATTAAATTGGTATTTAAACTTAAAAAAGAATATTTCTCAATACACTTCTTGTATACTATATGCGTGTAAAATAATTATTAAAGATAAAATATGTTTTTATCATAACTTAAAAATATATATTTTAGATTTTGGAGAGATAAAATAAAATAAAAATTACATGAACTATAAAGGAAATTTACTCATTTTATAAGAATAAAAAATATATTTAAGTATTTGAAAAATAAAAAATAATTCAATTAAAATATTAAAACATTTTATTTCTGTTGCTCACACCAAATGAATGACATATCATGTTGTATGCATGTTGTGCATAGCAATCATGTAGGTGCAAACATACAGAGGAGTTGCCTCATCCCAGCATGAGATGCAAGGAAGTCCTTTAGATGCCTACAAATTTGGCCTTAAATTTGTGGTCAGAGTTGTTCCTCTCACATCCGACGACAAATGATGTGGCAAAATCAAAAGATAAAGCAAGTAAAACATTTGAGGATGCATTAACCACTTATATAGGTAATACATGACAAAACTAACTAAAAAATTAGGTCGAAGCTTAAAGTTAAAAAATTAATTAAAAATTAAAACTTTAATGTTTAGTTTAAAGTTAAAAAATCAATTTATTAAATTTTAAATAAATATTTGTGAATATTATTTATTAAAATAGT
>JAMLFT010003987.1:0-20663 GCA_026544285.1 Pachyrhizus erosus | reverse complement strand
AAATAGTTTAAATAAATATATTAAAAAAATTTAAAAATTGTTTATTTTATTAAAAAGTGTTTTTTATAAAACAAAAACCACAAATAAACTGACTCAAAATCATAATGTAAATCTGGTTCAGAGATCTACCTTTGGGTATTTTGTTCTTAGCTTAGAGTATGATTGTTCTTAACACAATGAAGCTAAGAAAAAGAAAGACTTCTAAATATTTTTTAACTTTAACCTTTTTCTGCCTTACCAAAGCGCAGAGTGCAGTTCACACTTCACACGCTATTGAGTGGCATGTGAGCATCACTACTAACAGGTGCAAGCTGGCCCAGTTCTGAACCCATGATTTTTTAGATATGTTTGACAAAACTATCAAATAAAATACATGGTTGATTCTTTTCTTATTTTCTAAAATAATTAGACATTACAATTATTTTTTCATATAATATTTTGAAAATTGTTTCTAAAACTAGTGCTTTATATATATATATATAAAAACAGAAACAACTTATAGATATTTTCTTTAAGTCTTCTTTTGTTTTCTTTAAATGCTCGATAAGAGAACAAAGTCTTAGAAAACATAAATATGCTCCAAGGGACAAACACTCTCAAATGTGTTTAGGGGTTAAACAAAATCTAGAAACTAGAAAGTTGTTTTTGAAAACAGTAAATAAGCATAGCCTAATTTTTTAGGAAGTTGAAAAATTAACTAAATCAAAAATTTAGTCAAAGGTTGAAAGTAGATAAATTAACTGATTAAATTAATAGCATTTGATAAAAATATATATTAAATTAGTTAATGAATATAAATGACATAAAAACACACGTTTAATTATTTGTTCGCAACTTGAATTTAATAACTAAATATATTTTCAAATTATTAACATTTTTATATCTTAATTTATTTTAAATAATTTATCATCTCAAAAGTTAAGATAATAAAACTTTTTTTAACTCTGTTCCCATTTTAAAATATTTTTATTAAATGAAATGAGATAATATAAACAAATTTATATTATAGTCTTAATGATTTTATATTATAAATAAATGTTATTTGATCAGCGTGAGAGTCTTACGTGTTTCGGATGAATATAAGAAAGGTAAATAAGAAATTTAGTGAGGATTAAAATGAGATAAAAAAAAAAAACAATAAACTAGGAGCATATAAACTCAAACACTACATGAAGTAATAAAATAAACGCATTTATCAAATAATTTATTTTGATGAAACAAGCTTTCTAAGTTAAAAATAATATATACTTGCCTTGTAGTATACAATTTTATAATGCATTTGGCAAAATTAGCGGATAAAAAAACAACTAGAATCTCAAACCTAATAGTCTAGCCGTTAAATTAGTTGGTAAGTGTTAAATAATATAAAAAAATAAACATAAAAGAAATAATCATGGTATGATAACGAAGATAAAAGGAAAAGAAGTTAACAGCTTCTAAGCTCAGAAGTTATATAACGTTGCATTTCAAACAGTGTTATTAAAGCGTTATAACTAATAAAATAAGATTTTGTTTTTGCCAAACATTGTTTGAGAGCATAACTGCTAGTTATTTTTAACAAGACTTAAAAAAGTAATTATTTTCTTAAAATTAATCCTCACTAACCATGTTCTATGTGATCACTGATAAGCACAAATTTAGAAGAAATAGTACTTGTCTACATTGAGGGTTTTTATTAAATGATAAATTCATCAAATTAAGAATGATAAAACTGAGTTATAAATTGAGTAAGGGAAGGTCCACTACTCGGTTAATGGATAGCTAAAGTCAAAAAGGAAGCATCTACAGAACCCGAGTTCAGAGTTCAACGTACAATTGAAATTGCCAATTCTTTAACCATACCTAATCCATTGAATAACATTTAAAACTCTGATCCTTTTCTCATCATCCACTTGATCGTTATAATACCATAAACTCAATGTGGTCCACTAACTATCTTGAACCTATCTAATGCTACATAACTAACACCTTCACCACCTGCATTTAAAACGAGGCCACGCACGATCCACCTTGCTCCATTCAACTATCGGAAGACCAATAATATAAAAGACAAGCAAATAAAAATATCATTTTACTATTAAAGCTGTGTTACACATAAATATAGGAAGAATATAAACATAACTAAACATATCTACAAAGTTCAAAGGTTGCCATAAAATAAAAGAAAAAAAAAAAAAAAAAAAGGCATGGTACCTAGTCATCGATACCATGTTCGCGCAGAGAAAAGCAAACTATGTCTGGGGAGACCGCAAATTTATTGTCCCCGACCCCAAGCTATCAATGGTCCCTCTATTTTTCTTCTTCTATATCACTATCTAGTTTCTCTCCACTCCCCACTCAACACGCTCGTAACTTCAAGATGAGTATTCACTTCTTCTTCTTCTTCTTCTTCTTCTGCTTCTTCTTGTCGCTCTCATCTTTCCATGTAAGAACCAACACAATTTCACCTCTATAAATTATTTGCATAATACTAACACTAATATTAATAATAATGATGTTCACAACATTGCATTTCTTGTTTCTTTTTTGTTCTATAAACGCAGGTTTCTCTAGCAGTTAAGGAAATGCCTCAGCCTCAGCCTCAGCCTCAGCCTCAAAGACATGAACACATAAACCCATTCAGCCCCAAAGGCTCACTCAGTCGTTATTGGAACGCTCGCGTTTCGAATAAGCTTCCAATCCCTCACTTCCTTCTCTCGAAAGCATCACCTCTTACTCCATACAACTACGCCATTCTCAACAAACTCCTAAACCAAACACCCAAACCTGAAAAGCTTCACCACTCTCTCTGCTCCTCACCCAACTTACTCTGTTCCTTCGACGACGACCATGACACACTAAACGCTCACTTACTCCAACGCAAAAACGACGACGCCAACTTCGCCGTTTATAGCAACAAGCGCTTCGCCAACTACGGATCCTCCCGAGTCGGCGGACTCGACTCGTTCAAAAACTACTCCAACGGCCTAAACGCCAACAACGACGCGTTTCGAAGATATAGCACTGCCTCAAGGAGCCGCGGCGAACAGTTCAAGAACTACGCCGATAACGGCAACGTCGCCAACACGAACTTCACCAGCTACGGTTCCGCCGCTGCCGAAGCATCCAGCGAGTTCAACAACTACGACAAAACGGTCAACGTTCCGAATCTCGGATTCACCACCTACGATTCCGGCGCCAGCAATCACAAACTCTCCTTCTCAAGCTACGGCAACGAAACTAACTCTGGTTCTCAATCCTTCACAAGCTACGGTAAACGCGTTCGCGGCGGAACCAGCGAGTTCGTGAATTACGCCGATGACGCGAACATTCTGCAATCGGAGTTCAACAATTACGGCGACTTGAGCACCGGAGTGACCAATGATTCCTTCAAGTTCTACAGTTTCAACGGTAACAATCCGCGGAACGTTTTCAAAGGCTACAGCGCCGGATCCGCTGCCGGAGTTGATAATTTCGTCAGTTACCGGAACCGCGCCAATGTTGGCGACGACTCGTTCCAGAGCTACGGCGCTAGATCGAAGTCCGGCGGCGCCACGTTCTCGAACTACGGCATGTCGTTTAACATAGGAAACGACAGTTTCACGGAGTACGGAAAGGGAGCAACGGGAAAAACGTCGTTCGGGTTTAAATCATACGGGCTGGGCCGCGCGTTTAAAGTGTACAACAAAGACGGCGCGTCGTTTTCGGAGTATCGCAATTTTAGCTCAACCGGTGGCAAAGTTGTGAATAAGTGGGTGGAGCCGGGTAAGTTTTTTAGAGAGTCTATGGTGAAGGAAGGGAAGGTGATTCCGATGCCGGATATTAAAGACAAGATGCCTGCAAGGTCGTTTTTACCCCACGCTATTGCATCGAAATTACCGTTCTCGTCATTGAGAATTGAGGAAATGAGGCAATTGTTCCACGCGCGGGAGGGGTCTTCCACAGAGCGCGTGATGGTTAACGCGCTGAAAGAGTGCGAGAGGGAGCCAAGCCGGGACGAGACGAAACGATGCGTTTCATCTGGGGAAGAAATGATAGATTTCGCTGTATCGGTGATGGGTCCCAATGTTCTAGTTCGGACCACCGAGAATGTGAATGGGTCAGGATCGAGTGTGATGATTGGGAAGGTGTACGCAGTGGACGGTGGAAAAGTGACCAAGTCAGTTTCTTGTCATCAGAGTTTGTACCCTTACTTACTGTATTATTGCCACAGTGTACCCAAAGTGAGAGTGTATGAAGCTGATATTCTTGACGTGGACACCAAGGAGAAGATCAACCATGGGGTTGCCATCTGTCATCTTGACACGTCAGCATGGGGCCCAGAACATGGGGCGTTCCTGGCGTTGGGGTTTGGCCCTGGGAAAATTGAAGTGTGCCACTGGATTTTCGAGAACGACATGACCTGGACCACTGCAGAATGAGGAGAGAATCTCTACTTTGGTTTTTTCAGTTAGTTACTACTTACTACTACTACTACCCTATATCAAATCAAAATTCAAAACACTTGGATAATTTAATATTGTGAAGCCACATTGCTTTTTCTTTTTGCCATCCATATTTTGGAATTCTATTTATAATTCAGCTTGTGTCGTTTCGTAGAGGTTTGGAATTTGGATTATTCGGTGCCTACCTTTGAGAAATTTAAATGCTAGTGTGATTGTTAATTAATGCTTATTATTCCGTTCATTGTGGATGTTTTGTCACTTTTTTTTTTTTTTTTTTTCAAATCTAAATACAAAAAGACGTGACAGAGGGGAGGACAAGGGAATATGTTACACGAATGTTAAGAAATGTTTGCCGAATCGAGCCATTGTGGGATGACATTTTAAGAAGCATATTCAGAGTTCTGGTGTAGTGATGGGGATGGAGGCATGGTTTTGTTTTGATTGATTGTTATGCACACCATGCCTTGGCTGGGGAGCCAAATGTGTCAGTGAAATAAATCACTGTAGCCTGTAGGAAGGGAGAGATGGTGAATGAATGAATGAATGAAGCGCGCATGTTAAGGGGTGGAGTGATTGTGCGGTCTAAAGTTAGAGCAAAAACAGCATGCAAATACTGCAGCAGCTTTAAGTGCAAGCAAAGAAATGGACCATCAGAGGCTCAAAGGGAGGATCACAATGCATAGCTTATGATAGGTAAGTGGGTGGTGCATGACATAGGCAGGGGACAGTATCAGACAATGAGGACCCACCATCACTTCTTGTATTGCCCTTTAAGGCTCTTAGACATGTGAAATGGTCTATATCATATATACAAGAGAAAGTGAGAAGAAACTATGTCATCGCTTAATCAACATTTTTTATCATCTGCTTGAATTATAACTTCAATTCGTTTCTCTCTTTAGTTCTATTCTGCTTCTTTTTTGTTTAGCTTTTGCTGTTTTGTTTTTTTATGTTTTGAGTTTTGACTGTTTGGTGTCCTATCTGGGTTTATTCGATCGATGGCGCTTTTTCGTTTCTCACTTTCTCTCTCTAGGAGAATTTTAATATGCGCCTAACATATTTTGGGGGACATTGTACTTCATAGGTTGGAAGCCGTTGATCTGTAAGAAAATTTTATCAACGGCTCTTGTTTGTTACGTACAACTTGCTTAATTATTAGTCCAACTAAAGTAATATGAAAATTCTGTTTTGAGTTTTTTTTTTATAACTCCTTATCAAATCTTAAATTAATAGAAACTTTTTCAATAACATTATTAATTTTTATGTTTTATTAATTTAAGTTATAAATATAAATTTTAAGACAACTCATATCCACACTCTTAAATTTAATGGTAACACTTACTATCCCTCTTTTGTAATCATGCACAACTTGTGTATAGAATAACACAATACTGAATACCATTTTATTGTTAACATAGGCTTCATCTAATTTCTTATGTTTTGTATGTTGAGATATAAATTAGGTAAGTTAGTATAATGTAAAAAAAAAGAATTATTAATGTATCGTTAAACCTCAAGCATGCCCAACATTTTAATTTTGTCAACACTATTACTGGTTATTATATTTATCTATTTGTTATTTATACTTTTAATTTTTTTATGTAATTTTACCTGAAAAATAGAGTGATTTGAAATTAACGATATGTTTAATAAAAAAATTTATTTGTTTTTTTAGAGGTTGAAAAACAAACTAAAAAGTTATTGAACTAGTTTATTAAATTAGAAATTTTATTATAAAATTAATTATTAAAACTAATTGATGAATACAAATTTATATAAAAGCATAATATAAAATATTGTCATATATTAAATGGGAAAGTGTTAGGATTGCCTTCACTAACATAATTTTTGTCTAACAAAAACTATATCTGCACTAATAATATGGTATACTAATGAGATTATTTTTTAATATAATGTCTACACTAACACCTGAATTTTTGTTAGCTTTACTAATGAAACTTAATCCATTAGGGTAAAACACTAATAAAGGGGAATTGTTTTTCGTTACATGTCTATATGATTTTTTATTATAAAATTAATTTTTCATTTATAGAAAAAATACATTTTAAAATAATTTTAGTTTTGAGCTTTCTTAATTAATTTTAAACTCTTAAGAAAAGTGGAACTGTGCAAGGAGCAAAATTAAGATCTAACAAACAATAAAGAGAAAAAGCATAATAGTACCAGTACGTATCCTTTCTCCATTTGAAGAGAAACAAATATATGGATTCCTTTCGCAATACGGAACGAGAGTATTTCTGAATTGTCACAAGTCATTCTTTAGATAATTATTATATATTTGAACTCGTGTATTTCAAGGGATTATATATAACTATATGTACATAACATTTAGAAAAATAATTCTGGATTAGAAAATGTACCTTTTATTATAAAAATATTTTTAGTTTAATTAAATTTAATTCAGAATTTAAAATTATAAGAAGTGATATTAATTTTAGAAGAAAATTTTTAGAGTGAAGAGATTATGGTTAGTGAGATTAATGATTTTAGCAAAATAAATTTAAATAAATTGAAGAGTAAATACAAATATACAAATATTCAAATTTTGAAAATAAAAGATATAAAATAGATTTAGAAGTTATAAAAATAAATAAAGATGGAATGAAAAAGAGTAGAAATAAGAAGATTAACAAATTTAAAGCAATAAGCTAAATTTTAGAAGTCAGAAATAGAATTTTATTAAATAGATATAAATATATAAATATATAAATATCCAAATAATTGAAATAAATAGATTTATCAAAATAAATAAATACTTTGGGAGAAAGAAAATATAGGAGCAGAAGGAGAAAAATATAAGCTAATTTATAGGATTTCTAAAAAAATCAAAAATAAAAAATAATCAATTTTAATAATATAAATAGAAAATGAAAGAAAAAGGAAAATTAAGAAAAGAAAAAAAAATAAAGGAAACCAGCTTCCTAGGCTCAAACCTAGGATACCCATGTGAGTAGCAAAACACGCTACCACCTAGACTGTGCATCCTGGATGAAAGTTAAGGCACCAAACAAATATAAGCAATGTAAAAGAGAAATAAAATGGAAAAATAAAACCAGAGTAACAAAAAGTGGGGGTAAGCAGATTTGAAGTGCACAACATAGGAGACGAAAGGTATTATAGGAAAGTGTGAGTGTCATTAGACCGCTAGACCCATCACTAAAAACTTATGGAAAAAAAAACTTAATAAACTAACCTCAAACTCGTTGATTGTCATTGAAGTTGCTCACTCAGCTTCTTCAACCTCAAGCCCCTTCACCCGAAGGCGCCCACCATAGGCTTGGAGCCCATCGTTCTTTGCAGGCATGCTCGTCTATCCTCAACAAATATAATAGGAACAAAAGGAGGGATCAAGAAGCTATAAAAAGGAAGCGAAAATGGGAAGAAGAGGAAGGAAAATTGAACAGAAGAATTCAAAAAATTTGCATCACAAGAAAGAAGAATCACGATTTTGCATTATCGTCAAAGTTATGCCAGAAACTAGAATTTTAGGTAGGAGGAGTCGTTTATTGTTTGTCTTGATTCCACATATTCATTCCTAATCAGTTTTTGCACCTAATGGAACTATAAATCATCCTAATTAGTGATGAATTAAGTAAAATCAAATTGGCAGTTTTTCAAAACCACCATGGTTGTCAAACCTTCAATTCTTTTAGTTTTTGATCCAATTCTAAGTTGAGGCATTGTCTAGAAGTAGTAACGAAAATAACCAATTATTTTACAATAAGAATTAGTCAAAATTAAGTAGAAATTGAAGTGAAGATGAGCTTGAGACTTTAACTAAAAATAAAATTTTTGTTTTGTTGTTTAAGGTACTTTAGGTAAGGAAAGGATTTAGGAAATAGGGGGAGGGAAAATGAGAAAGCTAAATTGAGGGAGAGATGGAGAGAAAATAAGAAAAGAAAAGGAGAAACAGAGAATAGGAGAGGAATAGAGTGTTTAAGGAAGAAGAAGACCAAGAGGGGTGAGTTTAGTAAAGGTAGGATGCAAAGAATAAAACAAAGGGGGTGTCAATAATAAATAGGGGAGTGTGAATAAAAAATAAATAATTTTAATTTATATTTTAATTATAATAAAATGAATAAGGATGGTGAAGATATAAATATATAGTCATAAAGGAAAGAATGGAAGAAAGAAAAGAAAAAAATTAAATTAAATTAAAAAATTAGAAAGATGTCTTGTCCTTTTTTGTTATTCTGATTAAAATCTTTGATATATTGTTTGAAATTTTGTTCAACTATGATCTTAAATGTTACTATGTTATGTGAATGATATTTTATTGTCTCTACTGATAGTAGAGAAATTTGTATGATATTGTAATTGTTGCATGTTAACAGTAAAATTACATAAATAACCCTAGGATAGAATGTGTTAAGAAAAATATGACAATTTGGAAAATTACTCAAACAAAGATTGAGTAAAACTTGTATTAATCATTCAAAGTGAGAATGAAAGAAGGTTATTATAAGCCTATGCTACGAAAATTAGTACCAAAAAAAGATTAACGAATGGAAAAGCGAAGAGTAGAATGAATCAAAATCCCTAACGAGTGAAAAATAAGAATGAAGATTGCATGGGTTGACCATATAAGGCACTAGAAGAATGTACGCTAGCTTTGGTGAGTCTTTGGGGATGGACAAGGTACCAAGTCGAGAACCGCTCATAATGAAAAGGGTGTCATGGAATCGGCTTAGCGTCCCCTACAAAGTGGAGCATTACCAAGATTTGGTGGAAAGTATCTTGGACCAAGTACCAGGCAAGATATGTACCCTTGATCATCAATCCAAAATGCAAACTTGGACTATTATTCACACACTCGTGTAAGTCCTACTGGAGCTAGTAGTATTGGAGGCTACAAAGGGCCCTAAAATAAGTAGAATTCCTTATTAGACACGTTGGAGTGAGATAAGTGTATTCGAAAGTTAGGAATGGTATGTACTTGTATGTGTATGCTTAAGAATAGATGACTCACTCCTACAACCCTTAACATTTCATATATACATGGCAGATAAGTTTCATCCCCTGTTCCACTTGATGATCATACCCTTGGAGGGTTGATGGACTCATGACCTGACCAATCGAGATGATACTTTCATGGGCTATGTAAGATTTGCATTTAGACCTCCCAACATCATAGTCCCATGAAAATTTTATCATATAGATATTCCAATTGTCTTATCGCAAACCTAGCCACCTAGATACACGGGGTCCCACCAAACATTCCTGCAGCTCCTCAACACGCCCAACCCTCTCCATGCCAAAACTCCTCTACAGGTTCAATCTCAGCATATGGTCAAGAAGGAAGAAAGGAATCCTCATAGGAAGAAGATCCCTCTAAGTATTCTGGCTAGGAACTTTTGAGAAGAAATAAATGTTGTTAACTATCTTAGACTTTCACCTTTGTTTAATGTACTAAATACTAGGTAGATATTTTAGGGAATGTAATATTTACAGTTTTATCTTATCTTTTCATATATGTTAATTTGACTTTTTATAATTAATTTCAAGTTACTCGGATCTTATGGTGATAATTAGGTTTTCTTTCAAATGGTAACCCTTGGCAAATATAGTTTAAAAATTCTTCTAAAATAAAATACCTATAGGGATTTCCTTGAATTAAAATCAATAAAAAAAGGCGTTACAATATTTTCAAAATAAATCAAGAAAACAAAAAGGGTATTATGGTGTAATTGTGTGTATGATGAACCATTGTGATGTATACATAAATGTTATGACTTGATATAAGATAAATTACTATTGTGCAAGGATTATTAGGATATATGAGTTATGGATAGATGCCATTGAGACAGAAGACCTAACCTATGAGATGACAAGAACGGGTACGAGTGGTATTATAACAGTAAGTGACGTAGCCTATGAGCGGTAAGGATGAGCTCACTTATGTGATTAGAGGTTCAATGAAACCATCGTGTGCATGTATGTTTGAGACATGCATCATAAGAGTTATTCAATAGGCATGGACCTAGAAGGTTACAATAGGTTTAGCGTGGACCTTGGGGGCTTAAGAAACGTGTTGTGGAAACTCCGATCGCTTATGTTGATCCCATAAGTTGAAGTGTACTTGTAAAGTTGGGTAACCTTGACAACCACATGCGAATTCCATTCTAGGTAATGTAGTTTATATCGAATATGTCGACATCAATGGCGCTTATTAAGGTTAGATGAACGCTCTTAAATTATTCTCCTAAGTTAGATATGGTACCACATGTGCTTTAAGTAGAGATTAAGGAACATGTCATGCATGTGCATAATGTTGTAGTGCAATGTGTTGGATTGTGATGTGATGAAATTATGTGGAATGTGTGTGTGCCTTTCATTGTGTGTCATTGTATTGTAAGAAAGATGATAGTAATTGTGACTTGTGATGTAGACTAATGAAATGTTAAGTTATGAATGTGTCATCATATTATACAGTGTATATACATGTATTGTTATTGTTATAAGGGAATGAGATGTATGTTTAGTTATTATTAGGCAAGTAAAGAAAATGTGTTGCATTTTAAGAGGTAAAAGATTACATGAGTTAAAGTGAACGCTAGGAGAAACATATAGTGTTAGTAACCTTAGATTGATCGTGCCAAACAATCCTAAGTATTAGAGGAAGAATAGTTGAGCTTAAGAAAACTTGAGTATGCTAAATAAAGTTGTGGTGTGAATTGTTGCGTAAAAATGAGAGTCTAAAAAAATGATGAGAGAGAAACAATAAAATATTTGAGAATAAGAAGAGAGTATATGATAGATATTATGATTGAAAAAGATTGGTTCAACTATAGGAATGACAACTTAATAGAGACTTGGTGAAGGTAAAGTCATGAGAGTTAGACGATGAAATGTTGGGTAAAAAAATCTAAGCTACCATAATTTTCTTAAAGCACTCACTAAAACATTATGTTTCAGTCTTTTAAGTTCATTCCTTTTTAGGAAACAAGTGATGATGTGTAACAATGAAACTTGGAGCCTTATTGTAGAAGATGTAGCTTAGTTATATGTTATATTTTTTCCATTATTTCTTTTGTGTATTGTATAACCTCATGATACTAGGGCATTTTATATTTAAATGTAATTGGTATGTACATTGTAAGTTATTTATTTGCATGTTAGTTTATACTCTTGTCCTTGTTCAAATGTTTAAATTTTTCACATTCTTAGAAACCTAAGCTTAGTTATGGCAATACCCTCTAGGGTGTTATAGAATAAGTTATGAGATTTTCTCTCTCCTATTAAAGCTTAAAAACATAAAAACCTTTCTCCTTCTTACTCTCTCTAAATCGGCGCCCCTTATTAAGGTTTTAGACTCTTTAATTTGTTTGATTGGGCCAATACTAGGCCAAATTAATTAGGGTTAAGGTTTGCTTAAGTTTTTGAGTTCATTTGACTATCTAATTTTATCATTATAAGTCAATAACAAGTAAATTAATCTATTGTAATTCACTAACTGCATAAAATTATTTTTCTAACATATAAATTAATTAGTTGGACTTTTCTAATGTTATTTTTAATAATTATAATAATTATATTAAGTATTTATTGTGTATGAATCCTTTAATAGCTAATTAAATTAATTAAGTGAACAAAATAATTCTCTCTCTAATATTGAATTAATAAAATGGAACTTAATTAACTTTATTAGAATCAAAGACATGGCTGCATGTCAAGTCTCTAAGAAAAAAATAATATAATTTGATAAATACTAATGATTTCATTAGTATGTTGATAGGAATATGTCTTAAGTTACGAAAAGGTAGTAACTTTTAACTTAGACGTATACATCTTAAGCAAAATATGTTAACGTCCTAAGCATTAAATGTAATGCCCCTTTTTATTTATTTTAATGTAATAGAAAATATTTCAAGAACTATTGCGCAGATAAAATTTACCTCTTAATTAGTTCGAGAAATTACAATTTAACAATAAACTATCTCGTCATATTACATTCATTTCAAGTACTTACTATATTATACATACAGTAAAAAAGTTATACATCGCATAACCTTAAAATCAAAATACTAGAAACAAAAACTTTTAATTACCCTCTTCAGTAACTTATTTCTGTCTAACTGAAGCTTTAGAGGAATACTCTTCATCAGTTGACTCTTCCCTTTGGTTCATATTACTAGCCTGTACTAATCCCATTGATGATTAAGGAGGCTGAGGAGTTTGAGGTCATCTCCAATTAGCTACTACATTAAGGAATCTGGGTGGCAAAGTTTGAGAAAGTACTATTGGCAAGTCTACATGGTGGAACTGCCAGGGTACTACAATGTTTGTGGGTCGGAAGGCGAATCGAACATATCCTATGAATGTATCATCGCTCTGCACTCTGTCGTAAGTTCATCTCCCTTCTAAGGGTAAAATCGTCAAATGAAAAAGTGGTTGAAATTCGTCAGTCATGCTTAGTTTGAAAGAGAGGGGAAGTAGGAGTAAGTTATCAATTTTGGGACACACACATATATAATAGTAAGTGGTCTATCTAACGTAATCTCTTATCTCACCGTTCGTGCCTAAATAGGTTTTCTAATCATTTTAGAGCCTTTCGTAGCCTCCTATACTACTAACTCTAGGAGGTCTTACACGAACGTATTATTGAATATCCAATTTGTAACTTATGGTTGTCGACCGGGAGTACATACCCTACCCGGTACTTGGTCTAGTGTACTCTCAGTCGAATTTTGGTAATGTTATGCTTTGTTGGGGACGCCAAACCGGTTCTATGACACCCTCTTTTCACCGAGCAGTTCATAACTTGACACCTTATCTACCCTGAAGGTCTAATCAGAGTCTGCGTACATTCCTCAGGTACCTTCAATAGTAAACATTTGCATCCTCCATCTTAAATTCTCACTCGATAGAATTTTCAGTTCAGTTTACCTTCCTTATCACTTTTGTCATCTCTACTATTTTCTTCTTATAGTGGTACTGATGCCATATCAAGGTTCTCAAATGAACAATGTCCCTTTGTACATCACAATCATTTTAGATTGTATCATCATTGTCTGAGCATAGCTTAGTTCATCAACTATCCTAGGGTTTTCCAAGAATTATTATCACTAATGAATAGTTAACAAGTATATTTCCATTCCATAAATAGTAGTTTTATTCAAATCACATTCACATCATCATACAAAACATTTTAAAGCATAATTCATGATTCATAGTAATTAATTACACATTTATAATCAGATAATAGGGTAGGGGTATAATGGTCATTTTTATAAAATATGACCTTTAAATCTTTTTTCCTTATTTTCAACTCATACTATCTTATGTAGTCATTCATGTTTTATAAGTTTGTCCTTCCCAGGCTTAGAAGGCTCTAATAGTAAAAAAATAATTTTTTTCTTATGTAGGGGCATTTTGGTCATTTTCATAAAATATGGTTTCTAGGATTTTTCTTTTCACAAATATATGAAAACTACTTTGTATGTATGACTCCAATGTTTTTCTAACTAACTTCTTGAGTTAAAAAGGTCCAATTAGAATTAAAGGTAACTTATGTAAAAATAAGGACATTTTGGTTATTTTAAAATATTTACCCCTTTTTACAATTTTCTTTCATTTTAACCCAAAAATTCTAAAAAAAATTTGATATTACTAGGAATGAATACAATCATTTTATGCCTTAGGGGTAAAATGGTCATTTTGTGAAATTTTACTTTTCAAATTTTTACTTTAGATTCTTACCCCTAAATTTTTAAGATAGATTATAGTTTATGCTACAAGGTACTTAGGCTGTTTTCTAGAATTTAAAATAGCCTAAAATGATAAAATACTTACTTTTATACCCTAAGGGCAAAATGGTCAATTTGAAAATATAATTTTATTTTTAAGGATTTTTAAAATTTCAAAAGTGATTTTAAGATTTTTGGAATTTTCATAAATAGTTCCTAGAATTTTCCCATCAGATTTTTTATTAAAACAGATTAAAAATCTTAAATTTCTTTGCTTAGGGGTATTTTTGGAATTTTCAAAATAATTTAATTTTAATCAGAGTTTTTGAGAAAAATTTATTTCATCCTCTAGTACAAGGGTAGGGTTATCATTAGTTGTATTTTAAGGTTAAAATGAGCAAAAATGACTTAAAAATAAAGAAAAATAGTACATGGGTATTTTGGTCATTTTTCCAAAGGAGAGGCAAAATAGTAATTTGCCAATCATCTTCAACCTCTGGCTCTGGTTCAAGCCAGAGAATTTCAAATTTGGGAACTTCAATTCCCTTGGTTTTTTTGACAAGTAAACCATCCAAAACCCTTCGTTAACTTCTTCTTTATCATTCCGAACTCTTAATTGATTCAATCATGCCCAGATTAAGCTATTCGAAATCGAATTTTTACAAAGTTTGAAATAGATAAGTTCCAATTTGATTACTGAGATATAATGCGAATTAGACCACGAAACTATGCAGAAACCAAATTGGAGTAATATAGATTAATTATGTGAATCGAATTTAGAGAAGGATAGTTCCTCCTACCTCAATTGAAGTTTTCCCAATTCGTTAATGGCGAAGTTTAGAGGCCTCTGCAAATTCGTGATTCCTAGCATTATCCTTTGAATTTCTTCAACAAAAAGGTTCGCAAGGTGATTTTGAAGCAAATAGGACAAGTTTGAGGTAATTTGGTGAAGAAATGAGAGAAAATTTTGAGGTTGAAGTTCTTTATGTTCTTCTAAATTTTGAGCTTTGATTTCCTTTATATAGAACTTTGTGGCTTGATTCCTTCATGGTGAAGCATGCCTAGTCTAGGGCTGTGGTAGGGGTGGCATTGGTAAAGCATGGGGTGTTCAAGGTTCAAAGAATTTCAGAGTCAAAAATTTGGCTCGAGGTTGAAGATGACTCAGTTGCTTCCATGGTGGTTTATTGCTTTTGGGAAAGGTTAAATGAATTTTAATCCATAAAAATAACAGCGATGTGCCTAATGGTCAAATGGCAAGCCCTGCACTCTCATTACTCCTTCGACCCTCATGTCTACGACTTTGAATCCGTCCCAAGCCTTTTTGTGAAATTCATGTTTTTATGTTTTCATTTAATCACGTGGGTAGCTTAGTTGGCAATGCCCCTTGCTTCTTCTCTCTCCCCTGAGGTTGCGAGTTCATGCCTTAGCACCTCTTTTCCTCTTCTTCTTCTTTCCTTTTCTTTATTTCCCTTTTTTTCTTTTTTTATATTTTATTTTGTTATTTTCTATTTTTAAAATTCTATTTTATATTTTAAAATTCTTATAAAATCCTAAAATCTCAATTATATTTTCTTTTTCTAAATTTAATTTTTTTTCATAAAAATTTGTTTATTTGATAAGAATTAATTTATCTTTTCTAAATATAATTATTTACTTATTTATTTAATTTCAAAAAACTTATTTTTTAACTTCTGAAAATTGTTTTATGATTCTAATTCTAATTCTTTCTATTTTTATTCTTTTCCCGGCTCCTTTTAGGATTAAATTTCTATAAATTTATATTTTTCACTCTTTTTATTGTTATTTTTAAATTTCAAATACTTTACTAACTAAAATTTTATTTTCTTTCTTTCTTAAACAACATACATTAATTAGTAATTTTCTTTTTTTAAGAATTAGATTACTAAATAATTTTAAATCAAAGATAAATAGGAGATAAATTCTAAAAATATATTATCATTATATTGCAAAATTTTGGAATGTTACACTAAAAATGTTAGATACGTCTAGATGACATTTTCAAAATACATCAAATAGCTTTTACTAAACATATCTCTTAGACATATAATGCATTCTGATATAACATACATCATTAAGCAACTTTAACCTAGCTTTTCTACTTACACAATTAATGAGTCTGACTAGTTTTAAGTACTTCAAATATTTAGGATAATTGCAATCTAAGTTTACTTTTGATTTTATTCTTATTATTTTCTTAACGTTTAAATTCAAATAAGTATTTAATGAAAAATAACATGCATGATGAAGATAAGCAAACTTTTAAATCAAAAGAACCATTAAACTCTGAAGTCTCTTATATAAAAAAAGACTGAAGTAGAAATGTTCAAAAAAGTAATTGATTTTTCAAAACTCAAAAAGCATTAGGAGAAAAAAAAAACAAAGGACAAGTATTTTCTCTCTCCTCTAACAGTAGTTGGACCCTTATAGTACGAAAACATGAAGAAGAGTCATGCATTTAACACATAAATAGAATGGACAGAAGAAAGAATAATGTTGAGCCACAACAAACATCTTTCATTTCTGTCTATAAATACAAATGCACGAAAACTTTGAAGAAGCTAGTGATATATGAATATTTAAGCAAATTTTATTCTAAGCTCTCGTACGTCTTAAATTTCTTCTTTAGATTATGCTTTATAATTTGTTCATATCTTTAACTCTACTAAGTTGTAATATGTGTTAAACTTTTATATTCTCACTTTGTGAGTTTTGTGAGTTATCTTGTAAAAGTTATGTGAAAGTTAGGAGTGTCTTAACGTAAAAGAATACTTAAGATAATTTAATCATGTGATTAAGTGTTGTAGTCAGAAGTGACAATAAAAGAATACTTAAGCCAAAAGTAGCTTAGAGAATACTTGTGTATAATCAAGAGCCACATAGTTTCTTACTCGTTTATAATGAATTTTTTATTAGTAGAACCCTTTGTGTTGAGGGGGAATTAGGTGTAGCTCAAGAGCTGGAGCAAATAAGTGTAAAAAGTTGTTGTGTTATGTTTGATCCTTCACCTTTTTTATACATCCTGTTTTTGCAACAACAAAAAAATTATCCGTTTATATGTCTTTTCAAAAAGTTTGCAAAACATGTAAAAATCATACACATACTATTCAATCTCCCTTAGTGTGTTTTCTAACGTTTAAACTATAATTATCTTAATTTAATATTTTAAATCACTCATCATCTTAAAACATTTAATTTCACTAATTAAAGTTATTACTTACTTATTAATAAGTCATTTATGTCATTAAAACTCTAATTTTTTGTTCTAATCAAAATTTCACATATTTACCATAATGTCATTAATAAGTTGATTATTCAACCCTTTTCAATGACTTTTATTGACCAGAGTTGATTGATCTTTAACTTAAGTTTACCAAAGCTTAATCATATTCTAATCAATTATTTCTTAGTCTAATATATTAATTTAACATGTTTTACTAGTTACTAATTAATTTTTTTTGTGCTTAGTAATTCAATTTACTATTTATCAAACTATTAAATCATATATAATTATTATCACTATTATTATTTTCTAATATTGAATTTGAAGGATGTTACAAATACACTTAAGCTAATGGCATCGACCATTACTTTTGGAAGTATGGGTATATTAACCTTGAATTATGTACCTTTTTATTTGATAATACTCAAAATTACATATTAATCGTTCATTTCTTGTTTAGGTTACAAAACAACTTGACCTCTAAACAAATGACTCAAGGTTTAATGGTGAAGACCTTGAAGCTTTTCTAGAGAAAACAACCTCCAAATCCAAGAAATCTAAGTTATACTTGCCTCTTAAGTATAGATTTAATTTCCAACATTCATTATTATTAGCTTGTTGAGATTTTGAGAATGGTTGTTAGACTATCCCATTTAGAGTATATCATATGAGATATAAGAATGCAATTTTTAAGAAACAATTCAAAGAGGTGTCAAGTAAAATGACTTGGGATAAATTTTGGTTTCAATGCATACAAAATCTACCAATTGTGGAAGTATCCTCTTATCAAGAACTTGTTCCTGAATCAGCCCTTATCAAAATGGTAATTTTATTCAAATTGTTCCATTTATTTCATTATCATTTAATTTTAATCACGTGTTTATGGAAAATTGATCACTCAAATCCCTAAGATACTATGACAATGAACATCATTCCCGAAGTGAGTTTCACTCTTGAAAAACTCGATAGAATAAATCTAGGTACAAGAAAGAAAGTCATTTCTTTCCTTAAGTTAATAAGAGCTTGTAATTACTTTAATCAATTGATTGATGGTCCTTTGACCTTCAACTTTTGATCAAGGCCAAGCGATTCAAAGGTAGTTGAATCATTTATTCCTTAAGTTGTTGGTGAAGGTAATAGGGAGAAAATACCAAGTGAGAGTGAATCCACTCCTGACAAACAAAACTCCTTATCACTAAAACTTGCCAACTCAAGAGACTCTTTTGAAGAAGCATTACAACTACCGATTGAAGAAAATGTTGAAGGCAAAACTATAAAGTCTTTCAGTTTAGATGAAAATGCTAATGAAAGGGCAGAAAATAATGATTATTTAGACAAAGAAGTTGAGGCATAAGATGTTGAGGATGGAGAAAAAGAAGAAGCGAGAAATGGGCAATAAATAGAAAACCAAGTAAATAAGCCCTTTCTTATCCTCAAAAAAGAACTAGAAGAAGAACTTCTAGCTTTCAGATGATGAGTGCCTCTTCAATGAAAATGCATTTGAGATACTTGATAAGTAGGCTAGTGGTGACGCTTCTAAATTAACTCTTGTTTTAGAAGCTAGCACGAATCGACATGTCCCTAATGCTTAATATTCACTTGGGAAAACTTCAAGTTACTAGCTTTTGAAGAAGACCTTAACACCAACCTCTCTAAGTCGACTTACAAAAATAAAGGATTTGAGCGGCAATTGACAAGCAAGAATCGTTTGTGACATTATGTCAAATGATAATTGGAATTAGATTATCACATTTATTCTTATCTTTGACATTACTCATCTTCTAAAGAAAGCTTTATCATTAGAAGAACTTGAAGCCTTGGCCAAGAAACACCAAAAAATCCATCTAACATGTATTAGTTTTAGAGGTTTTTATTTATTTATAGCATTTGTGCTTTTATTTTAACTTTATTGAACAAGTATTCTCATTCAATAAGTATTTTAATTTTTGTTATAGTTGTTTTATTTTATTTTAAGTATTTTCCATTTATTGACACAACGTGACTACCAAAGTTAACTTCTTGGATCTAATAAGTGTTATTTGAATAAACTTTCTCAATTTCATATAGTCATTCCCAATTCGCCAACCATTCTCCGAAAATTCTTGATTTCATATGTCGACTTTTATGTTCATCCATGACATCACTCCTAAGCCTCCTATTATGCACATATCATTTGCATAATTTACTCATTTGCTCTATTTTGAATTAGCTAATTAATATTTGTGAATGAGAGAAGCAAAATTGAAAAGTACTCAACTAAGTTGTGTAAGCAAAAACAATTGAGAAACGAAAGGGCTCAATAAATTTAAGGGGAAAGGAGAAAACTCAAGACTAGCATTTTTTTTCTTTGTTTACAAAATAAGGATTATTGAAGAGTTATTAAATTACTAATTTGCTATGCGAATAAAATGAGCGGGAAAACTTGCCTAATGTTTATTACTTAATATAATAGAAGATTATATTATAATTAAAATTAATAAGAAATAAATATTATTTAACATATAAATTATACTTTATATTTGTAATTTATATTGTGATACAGTGTTATTTATAACTATTGATAATTTTTTAAAAAATTGAAATTTAATTTAGAAATAAATATGAAAAAGATAGATTGAAAAAGATAAAAGTAGAGAGAAATCCTTAAAAACGTTTTTGTTGAAATAAAACACAAAAAATGTTATAGTTAAAAAATGGTTTATAAAAATACTCTCGTTCAAGATAACTATTCTAATTTATAAATAAAGATGATTTTTTATTCTTTTCAAATATAATTCGTAATTTTAATGTTAAATTTAATTTAATTTAACAATAGATAAAAAAAATTATTTCTCAATGATCTTAAATCATTCTGCTTTATCTTTATCAATATAGATTTTTTTAACTATT
This sequence comes from Pachyrhizus erosus, assembly GCA_026544285.1. Taxonomy (NCBI): domain Eukaryota; kingdom Viridiplantae; phylum Streptophyta; class Magnoliopsida; order Fabales; family Fabaceae; genus Pachyrhizus; species Pachyrhizus erosus. The sequence continues at coordinate 402 of JAMLFT010003987.1, read as the reverse complement.
TTTTCTTTAATATAAATTTTTATATTTAGTTTTAAATTGAATTTTGATATTCTTTAAAAATTTACTTCCTTATAAATTAGAATAACTATATTGAATGTTGGTATTTTTAGGAGTTATTCTTTAAAGAGAATAATTTTAGGACATTTTCTTTAATGATAACATTTTTAATAAATTTTCTTTAACATATCATCTTTTCAATCAATTTTTAATTTATAAATTAAATTTCAGTCTTCTATTTTTAAAAATACAAATAGTTAAAACTAATTTATATCACAATATATATTAATTATCATAAATTTAAAATATAATTTATATGTTAAAAAAATATTTATTGATCGTGAATTTTGATAATAATAAATTTATATATTTAAAACTATTTATTTATTATAAATTTTAATCATA
>JAMLFT010003986.1:0-20666 GCA_026544285.1 Pachyrhizus erosus | reverse complement strand
TCCGATCTGAAAATATAAATTAAATTTAAAAATAAAAGCTATAGATATTTTAAATATCAAAATTTTATTTATTTAACGAAAATTAAAATAATTGATATTTTTTTAATTTCTTAAATAAATAATTTATAAATAAATCAAGACCTCACAATAAATAAACATAATTTAAAATAAATAAAAATATGTGAAAATTATTTAAAAATTTAATGGTCATATACTAATAATAAAAAATAATTTTACACTGTTAATCAATAAAAAAAATTATTATTAGTACAACTTTTAAAATTTACATTGTCACTCCACATCCAATTTTTTCATTATTTAATTAGAAAGTTGATGAAACATCCAAATTAAAAAAATCATTGAAAATTAAAAAAGAATTATATTTTAAGTCAAGTTAGGATTCAAAAAGGAAATTACATGAATAAGTTCCTTAGAAATTGTAAAAAATAAAATAAAATCCTATTAATTAAATTAATTAAAAATTATTTTGTTTTCCAAAAAAATTTCTATAAAAATAAATAAGTTATTATTTTTTTTTATAAAAAGTGCTCGACTTAAATTATTTTTAAGAACAAAATAAAATAAAATCAAAATGGGCCAAACATATGTTACTTAGATTGTACTGGTTCTAGACCATAAAAATTATTTAGTCTCCTTCTACAGCATTGACATCAACAAGGGTGGGTAGGCAATATGTACGGTAAAATTATTATGAATTTATTAATTTAAAATAAATTAAACAAAATCTAATCGAATTTGAATATTTCTAAATACGCACAACTTAATAGGTTTCACAATCAAATCAATTGTCATTTTAATACTTAGTTATCCAGAATTTTTTTTAAAGTAAATTCCTTAAAATAATAACATGAAAACATTATTTTTCACATCGACAAAACTTATGAAAAGTAATATTCAAAATTTATTTATATTTTTTGAACTCCATAAATTTATTAACTCATATGAATCTATATATTAAATCAAATACATTTTTTAAAGTATCAATAGCTTGAATTTAGTAAAAAAAAAATCAATTTCTCAAAACATGGCGAACCTCTATTCAAGTTTATATTTGAAGAGATATTCACATTTATTGTATGACCGTCCTTGAATAAAATTATTTTCAAAGGAGGATATGCATAAAAAAACCCACATTTTTTTAGAATGATTCAATATCTTATTGTATCATTTTCTTAAAAAATTGAAAATGTTTTATTCTTAACTTATGTATTTTCTGATTTTAGATTTCAATTCTTTTAAATAAATTATGTCTATCTTTTATAATTTAAATATTTTTTAAAATATTTCAATCTATAATTTTAAATATTACTTTAACTTTTAAGAATATTTGTAAAATATTTTGTGGTATGGGTGCGCGCGCACGCAACACTAAAAACCATCAAATTTTCTAACTTATGTATTAATCAAAACAGACCTACGTTATAGCTTGTGGGGGCTACTATTTCCACAGGGGTTCGAGGTCCAATGCATTACTACATCTGTGTTATTATAAGTCCACACAAGGACTTAAAGTTGATTGTTGATCCCCAAAGATTTGTGAACAAGAAAAAATTAAATGTCATATAAATTGATTATAAGATCTGTTTTTCTTTTGGGTGTGTTACAATCAATTTAAGCTTAAATTATAGTGTATGTCCTTCTTTTTATTACGTGCATCTCTGTTTGCGTTTTTTTTGTAAGTCAAAAGTTCTCTAAAATAAGAGGGTCGAATCTTTCACATTGAAGTTTATGTTGTGCAAGTTTAGCTTTGTTAAAATATTATCTAGTGATTCTCATCAAGAGAAAAAGGCTAACATCTTCAAAGAAACACAATATTATTTGAAAGAGTCCTAAAATCAATATCATCACGGAATCACATATTTATGAGTCATACTTAAATTAATTAAAAATTATCATTATATAACTTTTAAGATGTTTATTATAAAAATTAATAAATTTATTATATATAATAATTTATAATTAAATAGTAATATAAAATTACAATGTGTATAATTTTTCTTATAAAACATACGAGTGTAAAAATTCGCCTAGACACTTATACAATATAAACATTCCTTCATACATTTTATTTCTCTATACTTGTCATCTGTGTAATAAATTTATCCAACATTGATCTTCTATGGGTGCATTAAAATTTCTACTGCGCCACATGTTCATTACACGATTTTGATCCTAACTAATAAATGGCTTTGATTCTTTGGGCCTCATGTGTCTGAATAAAATAAAAAACAAGAATGTGAAATTGTAAATATGGTGCTTTATTATATGAACCACACTCGGCATGCATCGATATTCTGCTAATCTGCTACCGGCATCTCATGAGTTTAACTACATTGTACGAGCCATTTGCCATTAAAGTCTGTAACATTATAGAGGACATGACATGAAAATATACCATTTCAGGGAATAAAAGAAAACTCTAGACAAAATGCAGTTGGCAATTATTCTGGTAATTAACATAAAAGATGGTACTTTGTGAGATTCTAATTGTTTCATGGAATTTCTTGGCTTCCCTTTTTCCTTGAAAAAATGGCTCCAATCAAAGGAATGATGGACTTCTTCTTCTTCTTCCTTAGAGAAGGGTGCCTTTCCAACTTTTCAAGGCCGTGTTGCGGTAGCATCACATGAGACACCGATGGCGGATTCGCGAACGTCACGTACCTTTTCTTTTGGAACTCGATATTTTCTTCGTCGAATCTTGAACTTTTGACTTCAAACGTAGTTAAATTCTCAACAAATTTGACATCTTCAATTTCAGATTCAAGTGGGTGTTTCTCTGTTTCCCGATGCTTCAATTGTTGGAGTTCTTGCTTCGTCCGTTCAAGCTCTTCCTGCAGAGAAGACAGGCAATGCGCCATTACCATGCTTTCTTCCTTGGCCCTCTGCAAATTTTCCCGCGTCTCCTCTAGCTCAGCTTCAACGTTTTCAATTCTCGAAAACTCAATGCCGTTTTCATTTGCTCCACTCTGTATTTATAAATCCATTCATATTCACATAACAAGCAATTACATACATGTATGTATATAAAACTATTGATTATGACAAAGTGTAAAATTCACGCAATAGAAAGCGTCGTGAAAATTATTTTGTTAGCAGAAATTATTTTTATGCAACATATTTTTGTAATTCTTTTATCATTTGGAGAGATAGGAAGAGAAAAAAGAATTTAACGTAAATGAATTATATAATGGAGAGGAATAGGCAATAAAAGTAACTGAAACGATATAAAAAGTATGGTAAGAAGTTATTGAATAACTATAGTTACTATAGTATAATATTTCACCGAAAGCTTGAGATATACAATGAATAGATTATAATTAAGGTATCGTACAATCAAAAGCAAAATATGAAAGCATAAATTAATATAGTTTTTCACTGCCTTTATTCTATGACACGATAAAGAAAGCATGACACGCAATAAGCCAAATACAAGAAAGCACATGACACAGTCTGCAGCTGAAAATCAATAACCATCTGCTGTTTGCACCCTGATGCAAGCAAGCATAAGATTGGAGTAACGTATGGTTCGGTGAGCTCCTCTGAAATATATAAATATCATCTAATATTTTGATCAGTTCCTCTTGTCTGAAATTATAGGACTAAGATACACATAATTTAAACCATATAAATGTTTGTAAAATGACTTCAAAATGGGAACTCAAAAATAAAAGAGGAACTTATTCTGAAGTCTTCAAGTTTTATGAGATTGCATGATTTTTTTTTTACTGTTTTAACATTTATAATAACTTCTTTTATAAAACTTAGAAAATTTTGTACAATTTCATTAAACTTAAGAAATGTTACTATTAGTTTAGAAATTTAAGGCTGACATAATTGATGCCTAGGGCCTAGGGGTACGGGTCACTGGAAAACCAAACAAATGAAACCAGTTTTGTGCAAATGCTCTAAGTGGATTGTAGATGAGTGACGCGACATAGCACAAAACTATTTCGTACTTTGGTCAAGAATCAACGTAATGAAGGAAAAAAATGAATGAATTAGAGAGTAAAAATAAAGCAAGAGGGCTTTGATAATTAAGATATTTTTTAGGTGCCACCAAACAATTTCCACTATAGATTAATTGGTCATACATACGTGTGTGTAATTGAGTAAGCAAAAAAGTGATGTGTAGAACCTTTTTGAGCTTGTTTGCGGTTGCATAAACCTCCCCGGCTAAAACTTTCTCACCAAACAATGAGACAGCCTCTTTGACGGACCGGAATGGCGCCCTTGTGTCTATCTCTGCCTTTCTGACCAGCATGACACCATCTTCCATGTTCATGTTTGTATTTCTTCCACTGTAAAGCAAAGAAACTTAAATGGTGTAGTTAATTTCAAAGAATGATGGCTATATATTTGGCTAGCTAGTGAATGTGTGTGTGTGTGTGTGTGAGAGAGAGAGAGAGAGAGAACAATGAGATGGATTGTTTGCAAGTAGGAATTAAGTACTGGGATTGGACAAAGGAGAGGGTTGAGATATAACATATGAAGATTGGAAGCTTCGTTTCTTCGCGTCCACTTCACTAGAATTCTGTTATGTTTGAGGGCGAAGGCGGTGGGTGGATGCTCTTGGGTCTTGGTACTGTGGGTGTTGGACCTAAATGGCCCAATGTTTTTATATATATTTAGCACAACTATAGAGAAGGACTCTTCACCCATAGCCAATTTCAAGAGCCCCACTGCTACGTTGTTTCTCCACTAGAGAAGCGTATGGGAAGGTATATGCGATGTGATAAAAAAATAAAAATAAAAGAAAAATGATTTTGAGAGTGTTTATATCTGAAAAGATATATAGAAAAAAAAGAGATAAGTAATTAATAATATGATATGATAAAAAGAAAGAAATAAAAGTAAATGAAAAACGTTGATGACATGTTTGTATTCAATGAATGTCTAAAAAATCATCATTCTAATAACAAAAACTATTCATAAACGTCCCAAATCTATTTGCCACGTAGAGAAAGAAAAAGATAAAAAAAAAATTAAGTATTTAAAAAACATTTTTAGTATAAAACATATTTATTACAAGAAAAATGCACATGTGGTCCCAAAACCTCTCAAAGATTATCAGTGATTCTAAAGCCGTGTACTCTTCTTGTCAAAACAGGGAGCTTAAAATAATACATGACTCCAAGGTTGCCAAGGTAGCATGGAAGCCCACTTGAAGTTATATACTCCTGCTGTGGTTACACTGTGACATCTATTCCAGAAAGTTGCCATAATGGCATAATTAGTTGATATGTAACTTCTGGGGCTAAACAAATTTGGTTAATAACTGTATAGTATACTTTTTCAACGAATTATATAAAGAATGTAAAAATAATTTGACAAGTACGAATCACTAGCAACAGGGATATTTGTAACACATATGTCAATAGGATGTGCAGGATGATCTTTTCATTAACGTAAGGTATGTTAGATCACAAAGATATTATGACATTATAATGTAATGGCGTATGCACAACAAAATCAGCAACTCAATATCATAAACTGGAGTATTTTCCACAATACGGTAGAATAATATTGGACATTTGATATCTGTAATTTGGTCATGATAGAAAAATTGATGTGGGTCCCCAAATACTATGACCATTTATTACAAAGATTGAAAAAATAATTGGATAATTAAACGTGACAATTTTCTATGGTTTGTTGATTGTAATAGTTACGAGTAGTGATTGAATGTGACTGTTTAGGTTGCTTATTGGAAATAAAGTATCATGTGAGGTGCCAATGTAGTGTTTTATTATAGGGGCAAATTTAGTGAACAAGCCACGAATAAGATATTGTGAAGGAAAAAGCAGCAACAAATACAATACTAGTGATAGTAATATTTGGTGTTAAATCGGTGTGGGTGATATAGGAAATTCATCAGAATGGCGGTGATGAAGTAAAGTGTTGCTTCTTGTTCAGCCAAATTTTAATTCCCTATTCGCATGTGCGTTAACAAGTTACAACAAATAAGGTCAAAGATGCATATACAATTTTCTTATGCATGTAAAAATGAAGTAGAAAACTTAATAAGGAAGGCAAGAAAAGATGGAACCGTGTTGAAGCTAATAAGGATCTTGATTGGACGAAAGCATTTAAGTTGATAATAGGTCGAAAGATTCAGAAAGGAGTGAAGGCTCCGGATTCATGTAGTTGGAAAAAGCTTTATTAGGATCCCATGGTGAGCGTCAGATGTTTTTACCAACAATCATGACAAGTTATCTGGTTGCTTCAGGCAAGATCCACGGGCAAACACCTGCAAGAATTTTGATGTTTAAGTTTTTGTCCAAAAGAAAATGAATAGGTAGATGAACATACCTCAGGTACCCCTTAGTGTGTGTATATAGAGTGAGTGAAGGAGTAGTCTGTCCAGTAAAAGTGTTATTTAAGCAATTTTTATGAGAATGTGTTATTCGAGAATTAATTGAGGAGGCCACGTAGTCAAGGCTCATTGGTCATTATGGTCAAGATTATCCTTAATGATGAGTGACATAATATAAAGGATTGTTGGACCTAGCAATTGTGATTGACCGAAGGCTTCTCCATAATAGTAACTGTCTTTTTTTTTCTTGAAAAATGGTACTTCATTGCACAACCTAGAATGAAGGGACGCAGGACTTCCAGCGGTGGTGCGTACTTTGTCCTTGAGCATCTCTGAGTATCTTTTAGAAAGTGGAGTAGAAATACCATCGATAGTAGATAGAGGTAACGGCATTACAAACAGAGTTAGAAAAAATGACAAATAAAAGTGAATTAAGAAAATATCATACAAAATTTACAATTAAACTTTGTAAATGTCCATCATTCATCCAATCAATAAGGTATGAGATAAGGACAACGACAAATATGATGACCAAACGCATGTAAAATAGTTATGACATATATATTTTTATGATACTTTCAAATTAATTTATTGACACTTAGGTGAACTTCACAGTTAGTCAATATCATACCTAAGTAAACAACATTAATTAAATTTAGAAAGATCCATTGTCACTTTAATTAATCAAAATTTATCACAGATATTTAATGTAGAAAAAATTAATGACAAAAATAAACCAAAAATCAAGTTAGACTCTACGAGAAATTATTTAAAAATTATTAATCAAAATAAAGAAGGAAATCAACTAACATGAATACATACAACTAAATTGTAAACATGTATCGAACACAGCATTTCATAATAATGTCATTGTGACTTACTATTAGTGAGACTTCTACTCCATAAGGATTGTATTTTTTAAAAGATTTTCAAAGATCCTCAATGAGAAAGTAAGCATTGCCATTGATTCATAAATCCTGTGTCCCTTCACTTAGGTTGTGCAATTTGGATCCAAAGCCCACCATCTATCAACATAAACAAGGAAGTAATTAAATTGTTGATGAAAAAAATCAACAATTATCAATTGTAAAATTACGTACCATTATTTTTTTTTTAATCGAATGGAGACAATACAAGTATCAAGAAAGTGCCCAAAGCATTAAGGTACAAAAAAGGATGCCAAACCAATTAAGGGGTTCAATTTAGTAACTTATTTTACAATTGGTTATAATTTTCTTAGCAAGCTATATTTATGAAAATTTATTTCAAAAATCAGTTAATTTTAGTTTATCTTCTTGAACTAATTACTCCATAAAAGTTAGGAAAACATAATGTTTCTAATTTTACGATCAACATAATTTTATACTATTTTAATCTATATGAATGGTTAAACTTATCTAGATAAATTTGTTAGATGAAATATAAACTTTTGTAGATAACATACAATTTTAGATTATATTATAGTTATGACAACATAACATATTATTACTAAGGAGAAAAATATATACCCAATTACCACATTTTTTGCTTTCAAGGAACAAAAAATCACTTTGCAATTGTAATCATGATAAAAATATTGGAAGAAATCAAAAATTAATTCATAGAAAATAATAACATAATTAATAAAAATCATACATATAAAAGTGTCTTTTAAAAACATAAGATTTGAAATAATTAATAAACAAGTAACCAATATAGCCACTAAATTTTCCTCATTCAAAACTTTGAATTTAGACCTAGCAAAAATATTTAAAGCTCATATAAAACATTTAATTATACACTTAATCGAGGATAACATGATATTTTTCAAAATTATTCAATAATAAAAAAAATAAGAGAAGAATGTTAACTCTTAGAAATTCAAAATTATTTCCATAATTTAGATCCAATTTTAAATATGAAAATTCAGATTATGAGGAAATCATTTCACATAGTTAACTCACCTCTAAAGAGCGAAAAAAAAGAGTAAATCAGGTTACTTTTCATTGAAAAGTGAGAGATGAATAACAAATTCAAAAAAAGGAGGAAGACTTGTTCATTTCCATAGGGAAGTTCTAAGGGGAAATAGAAATGAAAAAAACTTAAATAAAAGGAAGAAAAAGGAGTCATTCACCTTTAAAGAGTGTGAGATAAATGACAAATCAAATTTCTTTCCATTGAAAGTGAGAGTGAGAGGAATAACATATTTGAAAAAAGAGAAAGATTCATTCACTTTCAAAGAGTAGATTTGGAGGAGAGAGAAAGATAAAGAGTTTAAATCAAGAGAAGGAGCGTCATTCACCTTTAAAAAGCATGAAAGAAATAACAAATGAAGTTGCTTTCAATCAAAGAGCAGGAAAGGAATAACATATCTAGAAAAAAAATATGCTCACTTTTAAAGCTTAGATCTAGGGGAGAGAGAGATAAAAAGCTTAGATCTAGGGGAGAGAGAGATAAAAAGCTTAGATTAAGGAAAAGAAAAGGAGTTGCTCACCTTCATAAAACGAGAATATAGCATATTAGGTTGCTTTCTGTCAAAGATTGAGAGAGGAATAACAGATATGAAAAACAAGAAAGATTCATTCACTTTCAAAGCATAGATATATGAGGTGAAAGTGAGAGGGAGAAATAGATGAATAGCTTAGAATAAAGGACAAAAAGGGAGTCACTCACTTTTAAAAAGTGAGAAAGAGAGAGCAAATGAAGCTATTTTCCATCAAAGAATGGGAAAGAAATAACAAATTTGAAAAAGGTAAAACGTTTGCTTAAAACAAAGATATAAAGATAAGAAAACATAGTGAAAGGGAAAAAGAGATAAAGAGCTTAGATATAGGGAAGGAAAAAGTGTTGCTCACCTTGAAAAAGAAAGAAATAGAAAATCAATTTTTTTTTCATCGAATTGTGAAAAAAGAATAATAGATCTAGAAAAGGGGAAAGATTTGTTCACTTTAAAGCATAAATTTAGGAGGAGAAAGGGAAAAAGAGAAAGAGAGATAAATAATTTTGATCAAGGCAAGGAAAAAGAGATACTCAATTCAAAGAATGAGAATATACCATATCAGGTTGCTTTCTACTAAAGACTGGGAGAGGAATAATAGATCTAGAAAATGAGAAAAATTCACTAACTTTCAAAGCATAAATCTAGGGGTCGAAGGGGAAGGAAAGAGAGATAAAAAAAACTTAGATCAAGTGAAGAGAAGGGAGTCACTCAATTTCAAAGAGTAAGAAAGAGATAGTAGATCAAATAGCTTTGCATAAAAAAATGGGAGGGGAATAACAAATCTGAAAAAACGAAAAAGATTTGCTCAAAACCTAAATCTAAGGGAAGAGGGAGATATAAAGATCCTAAATCCAGGGAAGGAAAGGGAATTGCTCGCCTTCAAAAATCAAGAAAGCAACAACAAATCATGTTTCTTTCCATCGAAAAGTGATATGGGAATAAAAAATCTAAATATAGAGAAAGAGTCATCCATTTTCAAAGCATAGATCTAAGAAAAGAGAGAAGGAGAGGGAGAAAAAGATAAAAAGCTTAAATCATGAGAAGGAAATGAAGTCACTCACCTTCAAATAACAAGAAAGAAAGAATATAATAGGTTACTTTCCATTGAAGAGTGAGAAGGAATATCAAATCTAGAAAATGAGAAAGATTAACTTACTTCCAAAATGTAGATCTAAGGAGAAGGAGAGACAAAGTGGATAAATAATAGATTTAAATCAAGGAAAGGAAAAAGAATTACTCACCTTTAAAGAGAAAATGTTCAAAAGTAGAATGAGAGAGAAAGTTTACAAAGAAGATTAGGAATTGGGCTATCTGAGCCCAAAACATTTGTTTATCTTATATTTTCTTATCATTTTTGCTATTTACACTTCATCTTTTAAATTTTTATGTAAAATTATGTAAATGACTTTAGTTTTTCTATTATTCAAACAACATTGTTTGCTCTTTCCATTTCACCACACTATTCCTTTTGGTTTCACCATATTCTACCACTTTTAGTTTCATCACATGTTCCTCTTGTTCTATCGTATTCTCCAACTAGTGGTTTCATCACACCCCTTCTAATTTCATTGTACTATTTTACCTTTGGTTTTACTGCATTCCCACCTAATTTTATTGTACATCTCTCTCTTGTCTCTTTTGTTAGCATTTAAAAAAAAATACTTTTTGAAGTATAATATAATTACTATTTTGGAAATTATCTTCTATAATAATGTTTTATTTTTATTAATATTGCAAAAATTACTTTCTAGAATGTTAATGAAAGCACAACATTATTTTGAAAATTATTTTTTGTACTAATATTTCATTTATGTTAATAGTCCAAAAATTACTTTTCAAAATGTTGACAAAAATATATCATTATTCTGAAGAATGACTATGTTATGTTTCAAAAAATAATTTCTAGAATTGAAAACAAAAAAGAGATTGCATGTTGTCTCGTGCATAGTATCAACAATTTAATTAAAAAATTTTAATGTGTATTATGAAATTAAAGTGTTATAGAATAAGATTAAGGTAAATTTTCAATATCTTTGATAGATGGTAAAATAAAAAGAAGAATAAAAAATAGATGAGAAAGATTTAGAGAACAATAGATATGAGATATAAAGAATAAGGTTTGTATTTCTTATATAAAAGTGTATTTTTAGTATAAAAGTTATTTATGCTAATAAAAAATTTAAAAGAAAATTAGGAGTGTATTTAACCAATACGGAAAGTTTAAACAACAAAAGCACTTTTTTAATTAGTAATTTCCTTTATTTTGTTTTTGTATGCTTTGAACCAATGGAATACATTAAAATAAAAATATATATAAATTAAAAATTTGATGACTAATTGGACCTTAGGCCCATTAATGAAAAAAATGTTCAATTACATTTAAATGAGACAAAAATTTAATAAAAAATTACAAATTACAAATTGAAAAAAATTTAGAAGAAGAAAAAAAGGGAGAAAAAAGCCTCTATTGTCCATATATTGCATTTTGTTGCAACAGTCTCATTATCACCCAATCTTTTACTCTATTATAGCATTCCCTACTTCTACAAGTTATTTGTTAGATGATTGTCATTGCCCCTCCTCCTTACACAAGACAAATTACAATAATTGAGATTAAATTAATTAAACATAACACATTATAAATACTAAAACAACAATCAAGTAAATGATGATTCAAAATTTGGAAGAAAAGGCCACTACAATTCATAACCAAACAACCCAAATTGTTAATAAAAACTTCCTTAATCCAAAATCTAACCTTTTTAACTAGAGACACTATAGTCACTACGTCCTTTTCTTATTTACAATTACTCTAACTCAATCGAATATCATTTATCGTCAAACATCCATCAACTAACCAACCAAAAATCTCCATCATTACCAAACTCAGACTCATCACAAAGTCTGTCTAAATCATCCCTATATAGTCACCAAGCCATTGCACCTTGTGACCCAAAATAAAAAAACAAAACACCTCCAAGCCATTGCAATCATCACCATAAACAATGAAGGGTGAAAGATAGGAGATCAACAAAAAAAGATACAAAAGACAAAACAAGGAAAAATAGAGTTAACTTTGCCTTAAACTATCATGTGTTTTCATTGAGGAAAAATTTATGAGCAATGTTTCATTTTTTTTCTTTTCTCTTCTTTTTCCTTCCATTATTCTTTTTGTCCCTTATTTTTTTTCTCTACCATAGTGTCTCATCGTGCACTACTTTTGAAACTGATTTTTAATAACTTTTATTCCCCTTTCTTCTTTTATGTTTTTCTAATCTTTTTTCTTCTTCTTCCTTTTCCCCACCTTATGACTGAAAATAATTGTTATGATGTGTTATGCACTATCATTTGTTTTTCACTTGCGTTACACTCCTACTTAACCCTTCTTTCTCACCATCTTGCTCACTCTTTCCTTCTCTCTCACATCCACAACAATAAGTGGTTGTTATGGAAATGGTATTATTGTTCTACATGTGGTAATGACACAATTTTGGTAGGACCTTATTTAACAGTTTTTAGTTTTGAGTTTAAGCTTTGTGTACTCTTTCTACTAAGAAAACAAGTTGAAAATTTCTAATAGGAACTATAAGAATTATAAGACTAAAGGAGGTCTATGTAAATTAATCATGCACTCCTCATTTAGTATGTGTTCATATAAACAACAATCATATTCATACAGCTCATGTTCTTTGATCATGTTCATAATAGTGTTCCTTTTCTCATTGCTACATTAAGTAACACTCCGCAAGTCTAAAGTTTGAGTGATTCAATTTGACTAATTAAAAAAGGATGAGTACTAACTATATACTCTTTATTTTTTATACTTTTTATCACATAATCTTATATTAATTAAAATTTATTAGAAATCGTGAAATATGAATAAGATTAATTAAATAAAGAGAAAATTCACATAATTTTAAAATTTTTAAAAAATTTTAATTAATAATAAAGAACGTTGAAAAGTATATTTAACATTTTCTCCAAATCCAAAAGGTACATAAAAATTAACAATAAACAAGTTGTATGTTTTTATTTCAAGTTTAGAAGTGCCCAAAGTTTTCTATCGGTCCGGGAGTAGTCTGAAAATATACTCTAAAATAAACTTTAAAAGGTTTAATTTATTAAAGGTATTTCCATTTTACTTTATTTTTTAAAATACAGATTACTTATTAAAATATCACAATCTTCTTTTTCAATCAGTATATGATAGTAAAATCAATGTATTTAATTCTAATTCAAACATTTTTATTTTAAGGAAAAAAAAATTATCTAAATTTAATTCAAGCATCTTTAATTTAAGGGAAAAATAATCTTATGTTGAAGTGACAATTACTGTAATTATCAACACTATTAATAGTAATCAATATTGTTGTCAAATCTACTTTAGAATGTAAAAAATTCTTAATATATAATATAGTGATCATGAAGATATTACAATTTCATTACCAATGATCTTATTCTTAGTATATTTTCCTTTATAAAACTTATTTTTTACCTATTTCAATGACAATTTCTTTAGTAAAATGCAAAGTGTAAGAAAATTTTAAGGTTATTGTTTCAAAACGTTAAATATTAAAAGATATATGATTTTAAATTAATAAAATAAGAGATAAATAAAATATTAAGAGAGAATGAAAAAAATAAGTGACTTTTTTAAGAGAAAAAATGTTTTCCTTATTAATTAATAAAAAATTATTTTTTATTCATTAATGTTAAAAAAAATGGAATGTTTTAGGTTTTAATTTTGTTTTAAAATCTTGGTTGATTAGAAAATTCAATATGTATCTATACAACTTTTTTTAATTATATCGTTTAATGTAGTTGAGTAATTAAGATTATTTTTTTAATAATTAACCTTTATTATACAAGGTACTTGTAGAGGAACATCAATGATATTTCTTAGTAAAAATATAAAAAATTGTTCTATAGAAGAATAAAATGAAGCAGTTAAAAATAGTATAAAAATTATAAAATAATAAATAAGAATGATTTAATCTAGATATATATGATTTTTTATTATGTATAATAAATTTATTTTATTTTTATAATAATTATTTTAAAAATAATATAAATAATAATTATTTTAAAAATCATATAAATTATTATTTATAATTAAATAACATAAAATTATTTTAAACTATCATTTTGCATTAATTAAAATTGTCTAAATATTATTTTTATCCGTACAAAATCCTTAATTTGAAATGCGGAAGTAATAGTACATGACACTCTTTAGACCTAAAGCAAGATATTTACTTGATACCAAGGGCAGGGCAAGCCATGTCGGTCTCAGATTTAGCTAAATATTTACATTGTGTTCACCTTTCCCAACGTGTTAATCAACGCTGGGTTATAAACGTGGCAAATTGTGTGGCACGTTGATTAACGTGACAGGTGTAGCAACAGCACAAAGATCAACACATGCAGAAATACAACAATGAAATAGTAGTATATTTTTATGCCTTATATTTTGTGTTCAATTTCAGATACGCTCATCACATAACAATTGCAGCGATGGGGTACCACTACTACTACTACGGAACCTACCTTTACTTTCTTCACATACAGACGAAGTAAGATGAATGTCTTGCCCATGTGTCCTTGATCTTGATGAAGCGAGGGTAAAGAGGTGCTGCTCAGAGATTGAAGTAATCTTGGATCCAAGTGTTTCTAAGGATGAAGGGGAATGAGGAAGGATTCCTTGGGCACAAGAACTCACTACATTAGAGTCATGTCTACCACTTTGCCAATTAGGATATTGGGCCCTCACAATGCTGCAATTTACAGAAGACCCACCTTGAGCTGCTAGCTGCACCGCCCAAAAACTTTGGTGCTGTTGTTTATATGAAACTGTCGAACTATAATGAGTACCACGTAGCGGGGTACCATAATAATGAGGCTGCTGCTGCAACCGAACCTGCGGTCAATTAAAGCATTACGAAACTGAGCTTAATATGACAATAAGACAAAGGGAGAAGGTATTGTTATATTAAGGATATAAATTGCATGGCTTCTCTCTCAAGTCTTTTTTTTCTTTGAGGGTGGCCGGGTGGGGCAGGTTATTCCAACTTGCAAATAAACTTAGCCGCTTCATTAATATCATGCTGAACAATATAATCACTTTAAGCTATTTTTCTAAAACTTGACCCTAGATTTTGTAGCTCTTTAATATAAGATTGATAGGAGTCTAGTAAGTACAAACCTGTGGTCCTGCAACAGGAAGCTGATCAAGGAAAGTTGAGGCATACGGACTTTGAATGGGCATGAGGCCTTGCTGCTGTTGTAGTGACTGAAAATAAGGCAGTTGCTGTTTTGAATATGGTTCCAACTTACTTTCACCTTCATTAAAACTTTCGTTGACCTTTAACTCACTGCCTCCAGTTGACAAGGACAAGAAGTTGAAACACTGCAGAATATGAGTAGTCATCAAATCAAGCACGAGGAAGAGAGGACACAGGGATGTACTAAAATTAAAATTATCCATAGCTTACTTGCTTTCGAGGACCATACACCCCAGGTGTTGGAGGAGCCTGAGATATATCATGATAAAGGCCATGTTGAAAAATATCATCTTTAGTTTCAGGTGAATTACTCGTAGTAGCTGAAGGAACTGTTACAGTAGCATAACCATTTCCACTTCTCTTCCAATTCAAGTTGTGCGCTTCCATTAGAACCCCACATTTTGACCCATGGTGTACTCTCGTTTGATGACAAAGCTCATGTTCTTTGCCCACCTGTCGTTTTGACACCTCTAAACTACGGACGAGATGACTGATGTGAACATGAGCTGCACACCTCTTCCATGACTTTTTATGAGTAATAATTCCAGAAATCTGCATTAATAATTATTGTAAATAAGTGGAGTGCATCGACTAGGATGAATAAGTTTTTCCACTACACAAGGTAAATCATGTAAAATCCGCACTATATTATAAGCATAAATTTATAATTCATCACCTTTCCACCAGAAGAACAACTTTCCATCAAATCCTGTTTCGAGGCACCAATAGCTGTATTCAGCCAATCTGGAGCCTTAGCAGCAGAAGACCTTCAGAAGAAAAATTCATCAAATCAGGCCAAACTGAAAGGAGAAGGGGGAGGGGATTTGGCTGCCTAACAAGGTAAAAATGAAGTAGAATAAAAGAAATTTACTGCAAATTAATCCCAGCTGATGCAATCGGAGACAAGACTGGCCACAATGCTGGACCTTCTGACAAAACAAGCACAAATGTCTAGTTGTCAACCAACTGAAGAAATACTTTTAATCACCTAAATAAAAAAAACATTCACTACTAAGAACGAGCACATTTCGTCCTCGAGCATACCAGTTTCTGTTTGGTACTTGATTATATGTTGTTCTTGCTTATGATCAATGCTTCCAGCCTGAAATGTAGGCCGATAAGACCAATAGTACTACAAATAGCTTGTAAGATGAATTTTAATGTAAATTGTAAAAGTTGAAATGACTACCGTCTGAAATTCCACGTCTGCTTTCCTGCCAATATGTGAAATCTGTGGTTGTGTGGGTACATTTAATCTGCAATATGATGAGAAAGCATGTCAATAAAGTATTTAAGATTGAAAAGGATAGAGTAGAGAGATTTCAGAATGAAGCTGAAAAACTAAAACTACTCACCCCATTTCCAGAGACAATTCAGAGTCACGCAATGCAACATTGCCGCCATTTTCACTCTTAACCATCATAGGCACGGCCTGCAGATTTATTTTTGGAGCAGTGCTGTGAGTAGCCACCAAGAACTTAGCATTCTCAAGAAAATCAGTTTGCTCTTGACCAAAGCTTTCATTTAAAAAACTGATTTTTTTATTCCCCCTAGGTGATTTTTCTCCAGCAACCTGAGTAGCTCCCGAAGCTAGAATACATCGTGACGCAAAACATTAAAAGATAAAATTAAAAACTTAGAATACATAAATTAACTAATAGCTACTAAAAGTGCTGTGAGGGATAGAGCAACCTTCAACAGTAGCATTAGCACTCTGACTCTCCTCTTGGTCCTGCAAAACCGTGGAGTTTTCTGGTAAAGATTCACTGTCAAGTTCACTCTTAACATTGGAGCCATTATCAGGGAACATTCCAGCCAAGGCATAGAGAGTCTCCACAACCTCTTCCTCATCCTTCGTGATGGGCCCGGGTAAAACTTGCATCGTGGACCAGCCCGGGCTTCTTTGTTTCTACGAAAAGCAAAAGCACAAGTAAAAGTGAAATTGAAATAGCTAGAAAACGAAGCAAAAGGTGAAGTTTTGAACCACAAAGACATGTTGCGACACTCACTTTGGATTTCTTTATGCCATCTTTTTGGGGAGATTCCATTCCGTTCATCCTATGGTTTACCTTTTCTGAATCACCAAAGATGAATTCGCGACCCCGTTTCTTCACAGCTGTAATTTCAACAGAGACAAAATCCCCACCTTTTAAAATAAATAAATAAATATATAATAAAGATGATTTGATATTATAGAAAAAAATCCTGACAACCACAATGGAAAGAGAACTACTACAAATCAAATCGACCGTAGAAATATCTCTCAAAAATAATTTTATTAAAATAATATGATTATTCTTTTCAGAAAAGTACCATACACAGTTGAATTATTATACTGTACAGCCTTTAGTTTATATTAGAGAGCAGAGGGAAACGTGAGTCCCGTCATCATGCTTCAATTCAACCCTTATCCGAAATTCCCAACGATTGATATTAGAATTTGGATAAAGTATTTAAGAGAAGATAAATGCGACATCTTTCATCGTGAATCCGAAAATAGGGCACCTGAACGTATCTTCCGTGGAACAGAGGCATGATCAACACCATTGCAATCCTTCAGAAACTGCCAAAATAATTATTAAATAATTAAATATAAAAAAAAAAATTTTACAAACACAATCCAGGAATTGAAAATAACGCATAACTAACTAACTAGTACCAGTAGTGGTACCTTTCTGGGAAGCTTAAATTTCTTGGTTGGTTTTTGAGAGTGAGAGACACGGCAACCCATTGATAATGCTTTGGCAACAGCACTCAAGCTTCTCACCTTCTCCTTCTTTGATTTCTCCGAAAACTGAAGTTCCCCATGACTTGCATTCAAACCTATGTCAAATATATATATATTGAGAGAGAGAGAGAGAGAGAGAGAGAGAGAGGAGAAGATATTTATTTAATTAATTTGTTTGGAGTGAGAATGAGAACAAAAAGGGAAAGGGAGGGTAGAGGCGTTATCGGAAAGCGACAAGAAGAAATAGAATAGAAAATGAATGGTGAAATAGTTACCAGTGGGAGGGATGAGGTTGCGTCCCCCAGAAGAAGCAGATTGAGGTTGTTGTTTATTAATGTGTCGTTTGGCGCTTGAGAACCCACGCATCGTCATCGCTTCTTCATTTTTGTCCATTTCTTCTCTCACTCACTCACTTGGTCAATTCACCGCCTTTCATTTCTCTTATTCCGACACCGCAAACGAAAATCACAATCAACCACTCTCCACTGTTTAAGGTTCCGACTCAGAAAAAAAGCTACGAGGCAATGAGAATGAGACTCACTGTGCCACTGCGGTGTCTAGAAAAAAGATAAAACAAAAAAAAAAAAGGCCAGGGAGGGAGGGAGGAAGGGAGAAAAGTAATTCGTGCCTCGTGTTCAGAGAATCAGGTTCTTTGTGAAATAAAGTAGTAACAGATTGAGTTGAGGCAAGGCATAGACTATAGAGAGAGAGAGAGAGAGTGAGGGGGTAAATAAATACTTGGACTCACGAGAAAAGAAAGGCAACGAACGGAAAGAAAAAGAAAAAGGAAGCCTCTCAAGTGTCATGTCCGTGAGAATTGTATTTTGTTTTGTATGATTAGGAAGGATAATAATTACCATTTAATTATTTACTAATTGTGACTCTAAATAAATTTATTTTTTTTCTTTTCTTTTCTAGAGTGAAAGGAATCCCGCAGTTAATTAACACAATTGAATCAAAAGTAAACAGATTCCCATGGAATTGAATCAATTGGTTGGGTCCGATGTGGGGAAGAAAGGAAGACTGAAAGATTCACTAAGTCGAATAAAGTTTAATACGAAAATATGAATGAATTTTCAAGGTTTGGGTTTTGTTGGTGTGGTGTGCGCGCCTTGAATTCAATGCAACGCGAAACGACCACACACATGACGTGTCGTTTACATAGACCAATTATCCCTTGCTTGCTGCTTAATTAAATTATTAAAATGAAATTAATGCCCCTGAAAAAATTCCCTAAGATTTTATTTTTTATTTTTTAATTTTGTTAGACGAGGATATTAGCAATGCATGTCAGGTGGCATGAGAAGCTTGTTCTTATTGCATTGCATGTTATTGTCTAAGACTGAGATGAGATCTTACTCTGCCTTCTGCGCTTGTATTATGTTAATTAATTAATTTACAGTTTTTTTATTATTGTGATGGCAGTGGGTGGTGGGTGGTGGGTGAGAGGCACGTGCCAGTTCAGGATCAGGTGGATGTTGTGAACACGAGTTTGATACACGTGCGGAAGGCGAGGTTGGTGGTGTTAGTGTTGAAGAGCACAGAGAAAGACTCCTCCTTCCTGGCTTAAAATTTAAAGTTGAAACGCCATTTATGATGATTTCATTCTCAGCAGCAGGGATCATGTTTTCTGCGTGAGCGTGACTGTCGCATCTCTTTCTTCTTCCCTCTTCTGAATTCTAATCCACCCTGCAATTACTTCTTTTCGCTAATTACTGCATCCATTGTGCTCAGTCCACCTACTGAAAACACTTCTATTATGCAAGGGTTGGTTTTCAATTGGTTTTGCTAATCAGTTTTTTTTTTTTCATAAATAAAATATTTTTATATTTTTATAAAAATGTATAATATTTAATATTGTTAATATTCTTTAGTAAACTTTTCTTTTTCCTTAAATAAAAAATTATTTTAAATATTTATTGACAAATAATTATTTTATTTTAATTTTTATTATCTTTAAAATAATAACATAAAATTTAATAATTTTTTATGTCATCCAACAGTTTGATAAAATAGTTCTATATATATTTTTTTATTTTAAATAAAAAAAGTCAGTCATATACAAAAAATAAATCTAAGAAAAGAAAAAGAAAAAACAAAAAAAAATAAGAATGAAAGAGAAATTTATATTATTTAATCATATACATAATCGAAAATAATATGGGTTTATCTTAAAAGGATTCAATTCGTAAAATAATAAAAAAAAGAATAATAACTTTTAAAGATTCAAGTTCATTTTAACAATTTAGGACATGTTTTGTTAGCTATTGAAAAATTATTTTTAAATGTTGAATGTATATTTTGAAAGCAAACTCCATTTTATAACATTCTTCGTTATCCTTAAAAGTATGTTTGCACGATGAATTTTTATCTAAAAAATGAGTTATGTAAAAATAAAATGTGAGTTACTTTTGTAAACTTAAGTTTCTTAATTTTAATCCAAATATACCCTTATATACAATGTTGAAGAGGAATATTCAAATTACAAGAAAATAAATTTATAAAGTTTATTCATCTTTAAATAGTAAAAATAAAAGAGGAATCAAACTATTTTTTATCAATGGGTAAGAAAGAAATTAATAAAAAAAAGTTAATAGAAAATATAAAAAAAATAAAAATTCACTCGTTTTCATATAATATATTTAAGGGAAGAAATGGAGAAATATAAAGTGATAAAGAGCTAAAATCAAGAGAGAAAAAATCTTAGTTATTCGATTTTAAAAAATAGATTTAGAATAAAGAGAAAAAAAAATCAAAATTAAAAGTGAAAGATAAAATTTATACATAAAAGATATTGATTTTTAATTGAAAATCAATTCAATTAAGAAAAAAAAAATTAATAGC
>JAMLFT010003985.1:0-20676 GCA_026544285.1 Pachyrhizus erosus | reverse complement strand
CTTATTTCTCTTTCTTTTGCATGTGATGCTTCCCCAAAGGTCATTGTTTTCCATTCTTCTTCTAGTCTGGAAATTTCAGAGGCTAATTCTTTATAGTATCTTCTCATTTTGGAAGATAGGAGTTGGAGCCTTTCATCAGATTTTTTCAGGTGGCCTGAAATTGTCTCCATCTTTTTGTCAAGTTTTTGAAGGATGGAGTTCTGTGCTCTGGCATTTTCTGTTTGCCAGTTTAAGACCTCTTCAGCTTGGCTGAGAGGTTTTATCTTTCCGTCAGAACCTATCTCCTGGCTCAAGATATGAGGTTTGGTGGAGATTCTGTTGACTGGATCTGTTTTCCTTTCAAGGGGTGGAAAATCTTCATCAGAGGTCATTCTAAACATCATACATGGAATAGGAGAAGTTCTGGAAGTAGTAATAAAATTTTTTGAAGACTTAGATTCCTCTTGTTGTAAGATCTCTAGGCACCTCAAACGGTTTTAGGGGTGCAACTCAACACCCACTCTCACTCGAGAAACGTATCGGGACCGAAAACCAGGTGCTCTGCAACAGCTAGCTCTATTGAGGAGCAATAGATAGGGTGCTACCATCGTGCGTGATTAACAACAATGATCCAAACATGCTCTAAAATACTAGTTTAATTAATAATAATATAATTGAAATTACAACTAGCTAAAGGCAGGAGGGCTGCTAAAACAAGTAAAAGTTAATTGAATGGTTAAACAAGAAAAGGAATCTAAAATGAAATTTGGTCAAGTGTTCTTTGGTTTGAACTTGTTACATAAATTAAATTGGATGAACTATAGAATGAGACAAGTTTTAATCTTTATCCTATCAATGAGTATAACGAGCGTGAGACGTGATTTTTCCTGAAACATTCTAAATAGAAGGTTTCATAATTTTAACCTCACTCCGTAAAATACAAAGATTTTGCCACCCAAGTTTATACCTCAGCCTCAGCTACATCCTTAAAAGGAAGAGCAAAATCCTATATTGGTACAAAAAATTGTTTTCAGCATTTGGTAAAGCAGATTAGAGGTCCAAATCATCCATATCTGGCACCCGGCTAGGAGGTTTATTTTTGTCGTGCGGATTATCCACCACAGCTGCCTCAGTTGTTGTCAGTAGCAATGACACACTGAACGGGAACAAATAGTTAAATCAATAATAATAGTCAAAGGCAGTTTGTCTCTAAAATGCACAAGGCTTGTATTCACCCTTGATTTAATTTAAAATACATCATGATTTTAACCCAATAAAATGGCACGTACTTGTGCACTTCGTAAACAAACTCAAATTAGTGAAGCTTTTCCAATACTATACGCAAAGAAAAATGCAGTGCAATGATATGATTTTACCTGGCAGCATCTACCAAAGCTGTTCTAACAACTTTAAGAGGATCTATTATTCCAGCCTTTACCATATCAACATAGACACCTGCTTTAGCAGAATAAGCACCAACTAAGCATAACAAGATAACTTGTAAAAAAACTGCAGTGTATAATAATTATTCAGAATTTTCTTTTTAAATGTCAGGTTAAATTAACAAGACAGCAAATGGTGCAAAGAGCAAATTGGAAACTAGTAATAAAGATTGTAACAGGAAGCTCGCTCCATTATCTTGGACAGAAGTCAATGAACAAAACAAAACTAACAGGTGGCAAATAATAATCATAATGGATTTCAATGTAATTTTATATATGCAAACTGGTTACAAACCTTTAGCAGCATCAAAACCTAAATTAAGATCATCTTGTTCCAACAATTTGCTGTGGACCAAAGCACCATCAAAACCAGCATTTGAAGCTATTGTAAACGTAGGTGCCTAGGTTAAATAACATGCATGCATTATCAGGAAAGATGAAAAATTACCAAGCAAGTAAAAATATCAAAATAGAGAAGCGAAAGCAATGCTTTATGATACAAAATAGCGTAGGTGCAGCGAATGGTACTACCTTGAGTGCATTCTGAATAATTTGTACTCCTCTTTTCTCATCTTCATTTTGAGTTTGAAGGTTATCCAACACTTTGGAAGCATATAGGAGAGCAACTCCACCACCTGGTTCAAACAATTACATATCTTTAATTGACGAATGAGTGTTCTAAGAATGGGAATAAGAATACAAGTGCAATCCCTTGCCTCTTCCGTATACTTATTATCCCATCAGAAAGAAGGAAAAATGAATTACCTGGAACAATTCCCTCTTCCACAGCTGCTCTAGTGGCATTTAAAGCATCTGTTACTCTATCTTTTCTTTCCCCAACTTCAGCCTCACTAGCCCCCCCAACCTGAAGGTTTGGTTGCATCTTCTATATGAGGTAGTGAAGATAAAATTAATCATTATAGACTAGTATTCTTAAGGATGAGTGACAAACTTTGAAAACAGCTACACCACCAGATAGTTTTGATAGGCGTTCCTGTGCTTTTTCTTTATCAAATGTGGCAGAACTCTTTTCCGTAGCTGCCCTCAGCTACAAAAGATATATGATTATTGAACATCGTAAGTTTATACTAATTGAACAACTTTTGACTATAAGCCACAAGAAGGGAATCTAAATTGAGTAATGGCAATTGGAAAACATTGTCATGACATGTCAACTTTTTAAAACTGAAATGCCATTATGTATAATTTTAAGGTCTACACAACAGACATTACTTGATCTACTTAGCTGCAAAATTAGAAACATTGCAGTACGCACAAAATAATAAATGGCATCAACCTACTAAACATATAATTCTAGTAAGTTCTATAAGAAAATAACCACAATATAACAACACTATTGTCATGCAGTGCTGTATGTGGAAATAAGATAAACATAGCAAAGAAAAAGTGCTCCAAATACATGCTTACAATAAGCCTATTAAAAACCTAATAACTATGTTCATTAAAATCAATTAGAAAAGCAGAAAACAAATACATATAAAAATTACTCAGCTGAATGATTAGAATATTCAAAAAAAAAAATAACTTACAGGGAAAAATCTGATACTTCAAAAATAAAATCAACAAATGAAAAAGATACCTGTTCACACCTCTCTTCAATGACCTTCTTATCCCCACCACCATGTAGAATAATAGTGTCATCAATGGTGACAGTAACCTATTGCACATTATAATAGATTATATACTATATAGCAGTTTGTAGAACCAAATATTACTTAAGTTGGTACTTGATTCAAGCCACATACCTTTTTTGCAGAGCCAAGCATTTCTGGTTGGACTTTATCAAGAGACAAACCGCGTTCTTCTGTGATGACCTGTTTTCAGATTCATCATAATCTTTTTCATAACATAAAACAAGCTGTAGTCCCAAATGCTAGACCTTGAATAGATGAGTCGTTATTATAATCTTGAAAAGAAAAAAGAGTGCACCCTGAATGGGTATCAGACAAATAAAATGTGGATAGAAAATCACCTCTCCTCCAGTAAGAATTGCAAGATCATCTAGATTTGCTCTTCTACTATCCCCAAAACCAGGAGCTTTTACAGCACAAACCTAAAGTACAAGAAAATTGAAAATCAAAGAAAGTAAAACAGGTATTTATACAAAATAAAATTCCAAGTATCTTGTCATATTAAGGTCAAGCACATAAGACATTTACAAATCCATAAATAATACTTACCTTAAACAAACAGGCAAACAAGAAAAAGCAAGCATGCACCAGACACACTCTTCAAAACTACTATGGAAAATTCACCTGTGGTGACCAAAATTTTTCTACAGATCTTGAAGTTTACTATAGATTTCTGTAAATAGGTATGATTGTAGGAACTGAGAATCTAATAAGAGTCCACTCAGTTAGGTGTGAATTTATAAAAAAAAATAATAATAAAAAATCTTGTCATTTATAAAGGTTTTGAAGCATGACTTTCCTCGCTTCCAAGTAAATAGTATCAAGTAAATGAAATCTTTAATGTGGTTGAAGTTTGGATCATTTTTCAAGGGTTTGGATGTAAAGAAAGAAGATAATGGCAGTAAACAGACAATGCACAGTTCAAACTACCTTTATGTAGTCACTTGCAGATGGATGGTATAGTCTTTATTTTGTATGGATGTGACTCATCATTATTTTGTTGTTTATTAATCTACAGAACACTTATCATCATGTAAAAGAAATACCCAACTTAAAATGAAGAGAAACAACACAGAGAAAAATAAAGAGACAGGAGAACAAGACAAGAAAGCAAATGCAAGTTGTGAGCAGCATAAAGATCACTGACTATTAGACAAGAATCCAGTATTCAAGTTCATTGAAGCATAAGGTAGCAGGAAATATAACTAAGGCAAAAAGCTGTGTGATTGATCACCTTAAGCCCTGCATGATGCTTGTTGAGTATGAGCATAGCCAATGCATCACTCTCAACATCTTCAGCAACAACTAGGAGTGGTCTTTTTTTCTGATTAACATTAAAATAGTAAAGTAAATAACGAGAATGTTGAAATTGCAAATGAAAATGAGCACATTTAATCAGGATTAGCTTATACACCGTTACTGCCAGCTCCAGTATTTTCAGCAGTGAATTCATGTCTGAAATTTTTTTGTCATGGATGAGAATAAAGGGGTTCTCCAATTCCTAACAAAATTAAAATTACCCTTATTAATATCACATACATCTGAACCCAAAGAAAATTAATAATATTGAATAAAGCTTTTTATTTGCATGAAGTGCATCATGTTGAAATAAACCAAGATACTTTTGTCAAATTGAATCTACAACTTAGCATGAAGCCATTAATAATAAATATCAACAAAAATTCATATCAAAAAATGAAAATAGGCTTTGGAGAAATAAGCTGGAACCCTATGTCCTTACCGATGACTATATGATAGTAAGATAAAAAACAAAACTACTTTTACAAAACAAAGGCATGAACTTCACAGTAGGCAAAGGAGACTTTGTAATACATACTAATACTAATTGTTAAAAGAGAATAAACAAAGAAATATTTTGTTGAAACCATGTGTATAAACACAACACGAATGAGTGTTTATATAGACAAAAAATGATTGATTACAATAAATTAGAAGAGATATAGTTTCCTCTAAATCAAATATCATATGCCTAAATAGTTTATTTCCTAAATTATATTATACTTTATTTCTTTATTTTCAACACTCCCCCTCAAGCTAAAGCATATAGATCAAATAAGTCCAACTTGCTACAAATATAACTAACCTTTGGTCCCTTAAGAGACTTAGTAAAGATGTTTGCCAACAGATCATTAGAATTAACGAAGCTCGAAGCAATGTCTCCAAACTCAAGTTTCTCTTTTAAAAAATGACAGTCAACATCAATGTGTTTGATCCTTTTGTGGAAGACAGGATTAGAAGCAATATGTAAAACTACTTGATTGTCACATATGATAGTCATTCGTGAGTCCCCCTCGAATTTGAATTCTTTGAGAAAATGCTTCAACCATATGAGTTCACACGTCACTACTGCCTTAGTCCTATATTTAGCTTCAACACTTGATCTTGCCACAACATTCTGCTTTTTTCTTTTCCAAGATATTAGGTTACTTCCGACTAAATATCATGAAGTGGAGTGTGTATCATTGGGTGAGTCAGTCCAATCAGCATCTGAATATCCAATAATTTGAGTGTGTCCCTTATCTTCATAAATGAGACCTTTGTCGAGAGTATTCTTAATATATTTTAGGATCCGAGTTACTACTTCTCAATGCTCTCGGCAAGGGGAGTTTAGAAACTGACTTACCACACTCATTGCAAAGGCAATGTCTGAATGAATCATAGTTAGATAGTTCAACATACCAACCAATCTCTTGTATCTTCTAGGATCTAAGAAAGGCTACCCCTGATTAAATTTGACACTCAGATTCATGGGTATGTCTTTTGGTTTTTCATTTAATAAGTTAGTTTCTTTAGGATGTCAAGAGCATATTTTCTCAATAAAATAATTAATCCATCTTTAGATTGAGCAACTTCGATACCCAAGAAATATCAAAGTTTACTAAGATCTTTAGTCTAAAATTGGTGAGTCAGATACTCCTTCAAACTAGAAATGTCATCTTGATCACTACCAATGATAACAATGTCATCTACATACACAATAAGATAAATGTATCCTTTAGAGGAATGAAGATAGACAGAATGAGTAGTTTCACACGTCACCCAAAATTGTTGTGCAACATCCCGAAAACGACCAAATCAAGCTTGAGGTGACTCTTTAAGGCCATAGAGAGACCTATGAAGACGACACACCACAGTAGAAGACTTCCCTTGAGCAACAAACCCAGGTAGTTGCACTGTGTAACCTTCATCAAGATCATCATGAAAGAAGGCATTCTTAAAATCAAGTTAGAAAAGAAGCTAGTGACGAATGACAACTATCAATAAGAGGAGTCAGATAGAAGTCATTTTGGTGACAGGAGAGGAGAAAAAGTGTCAATGTAGTCTTGTCCATAGACTTGTGTGTATCCTTTTGCAACCAAACAAACTTCATATTGATCAATGGTACTATCAGAATTTTAAGAGTGTATAACCAACGTCACCCAACAGCAGATTTGCCAATAGGAAGAGAAACCAACTCCTACGTGTCACTACTTTGGAGAACACACATCTTGTCAATCATTGTTTGTCTCCACCTTGGTTGTGATAATGTTTCACTTGGGATATTGGGAATAGAAACAAAAAACAAAGAAGACATACAAATGTAGTGTGTAGGAGAAAGACGCTGATAACTAAGGTTAGTATAGTGTGAGGATAGATTACAAAATCGACCCCAAATATTGGAGTGAACTAAGGAAAAGGAAGATGCAACTTGCTTATTTTGTTAGGGAATGATTGACCAATGTGTTTTCCTAACTGACACAATTCACAATGTAAACTAGACAAATTGTGGAGACTTAACACCATCTCCTACAATTTGAGCAAACCGTGATATCTTAACTGAGCATAAATCATCATTGGACAGACATCAGACACACATATCAGTGGTGAAATAGAGAGATACTATAGATCATACGACTCACATCCACACCAATCATCTGTCCCGAAATCTGTTCCTGCAAGGTCACATAATGTTTAGTAAAGGTGAGAATAAGGTAATAAGATTTGTATCCCAACCCACTAATCCACAAACCAATTTTAGAGGCCTAGGTAGAGTAGTTAGAAGCATCCATCGTCTCAATAAGCATGTTGGAAAAGATGGTAGGCTCCACCTTAGGAAGCAAAGTAGAGGTGTTGGATGTCATGGCAGATGAACACGCAAATTATAACTTGAAACCAATACCTATAGAGAGAGAAAGCAACCTGTTCGGAGAGAGAAAAGAGAGAGAATCACCAAATTACGTCTCACAAGGCCAAAACTACAAAAGTAGGGTCGTTCATGACTAGTGAGGTCATCGCCGGAAGTTGCGGGTTGATTTGCATTGCCATGAACCACCTAGAGGCGTTATTTGGCATTGGAGAAAAGTGGCACATAAAAACAATGGGTTGTCAAAATCTGACGTTGAGGTTATGTAGATTAGCAAAAAACAAGTCCAAGGGTGGGGTCAGACACTAAAAAACTTCGTCAAAAAATGAAAGAAAGGTGACCGGAAACATTACAATGCAAGGAAAAGTGAATTGGAAAAGAGAAACAGTTTGTCAAAAAAATTTCACCAAGGGTAATGGATCCACCTGACAAACACAATTTTCAAGGAGCTTTGATACCATGTCAAAGGAGAATAAACACATAAACACAACACAAATGAGTGTTTATATAAGCAAAAAAAAATTGATTACAATAAATTAGAGATGATATAATTTCCTCAAAATCAAAGATAATATGTATAAATACTTTTTTTTAAAATTACATCATACTTTATTTCCTTATTTTCAACACTAATAACAAGAGAATGTTTGTCAAAATGTACATCATCATCAAATGTTAATCAAAGGTAAATCTATTGCAAGACAAGTACGCTAGTTTATTTTTAGAGAACTTTTGACACATTACATGCTCCCTCCCGTCTTGATTTTAAGAAGAAAAAAAACTGATTTCACACTTTTTAAGAAAAATTAATTAACTTCATTAAATTGTATCAATCCCTATTAAAAAATAAACTTTTTTGTTAAACCACCCTTCATTGGAACTTGATATTAAGCATAAAAAAGAGCCTTTGGAAATAAAACCCCTATTAAATGAAGAGTATTTTGAAGATAGTCTCCTTAAATAAGACAAAATTAGTTGAGATTTGCTTATATATGAGACCAAGATATAAGGAATTTTATTTTTTTGATTATATTCAAGACCAGAGGGAGTATATGTTGGTGACAAGAATAAGTCTGTGCTTACACATTTCCGGGTCTTCTGATCAGTAATAAAATAAGGAGATATGTAGCCTCTGGTCAGCTTCATTCCTTCTACCACTTCCAACTCATTATCCAAAGTATTCCCATCCTGAAAGTTTTAAAATTATAGATACCATGGACTGAAACTTTGTCGTGTAATAAGTTCACAAAAATGGACAAAATTGCTTACAACAACAGTAATGACTCCTTCCTTCCCAACTTTCTCCATTGCCCTTGCTATCAATTCTCCAATATCACGCTCCCCGTTTGCAGATATAGTTCCAACCTACCAGTCATACAAAATAAATGAATAGCCAATAAACAAAACATAACCTAGTATAATGAACGACACTTAATTTATCCATCAGGAAGATAAGTTGCAGTATAGTTTTTCATAAAACAATTTACAGACATTTATCAGATAAATAAAGTGTAAGTAATGCCAAAATATTTAATGCCTATGCACCTATAATTAACAATAGGAGGCAAGTAACAAGCATCATACAGTAAATCAATTTTCTTAACCAAAAATTCATTCTGAAAAAGGAAAAGTTTTCTTGAGAAGCCCTTGCACCTGGGTTATCTCTTCTGGTGTACTTATCATTAATGCTCTGCTTTTCAAGTCAGTAATTACAGCATCAACTGCTTTATTTATTCCACTACGTAAATCCATAACATTTACTCCAGCAGCAATTGATTTGCATCCTTCAGTGAGTATTGCTTGGGTCAAAACAGTTGCACAAGTTGTACCTGGAATCAAAGAACAAATATTGACATGTAAGATATGAATGGGTATAAAAAAGGGAATAGATAAAGGCAAATATAACTGAGTTCACCTCTTGTTTTCCTCCTAACATGAAATAGAGTAGAAATTTTCAGAGGAGATTATTTTAGTAGTTTTAAAAATCTTTTAAATTATAATATTAGAAAATATTAATTTCAGATATTTAGTCGAAGAGTGATAGCCACCATTATGATCTTCTTCTTGGTTAATTATTTTTCTCATCTGTTTGATAAGAAATTTCAAACCACTTAGGCAAGCTATATACCAATCTGTTTTCAGAAAGACTGTCCTCAGGGACTACTAGTCATTGATGACTATTTTATAAACAAGTGCTCTCTAGTCTCTATTAATTACCCTGAGATTGAAATAAATCCCTATTCTTAGGTCCCAAAACAATACTTTTAGAGACTTAAACCGAAGTAATATTATCAAAGAAAATCAAAATCTCAACAATGGTTGGAACTTTCTACATAAAAGGTTTGGGTTTGAAAGAAAAGTAATCACCGTCTCCAGCAGCAGTGTTGGTAGCCTTGGCCACCTGCTTGACAAGATCTGCACCAACATTTTTGGATTTGTCTATAAATTTGATACTTTTGGCCACAGTCACACCATCCTTGGTGATCCTGGGATTCCCAGGACTTCTCTCAATTATCACATTACGACCCTGATTCAACCAATTCAAAACAAAAGAACAAAAGAATTAATTTTCTCTTCATCACATCAACTTCACTCATTACAACAAGAAATGAATAATTTGGAGCAACAAACAATAATTATATCAGTTGAGATATCCACATGGTGCAATTTGCTAGCATAAAAGAAAAAGTTAGACACGTGTTCACAAAATAAAATTGAACAACAAAATAAGCCATAGCATCAGTAGCAGTTATAGTAAACGAGTAACATATATACCTTGGGTCCCATGGTAACTTTGACAGCGTCAGCAACCTCAGTTACCCCCCGGAGGATTGCAGCACGAGCCCCAACCCCAAAGTTGATATCTTTGCTCACATAATTTCTGGTTGACAATAACCCACCATATACCTGTCCCCAAAAATACGTCATCATTCCTCTGTCACTGTCATTGTGAGATGACTGACACCATTTAAAGAAATCATATACATAACACAACAAAGCAATGGCAAATTCACTGAATTCAGAATGTAGAAACAATCTCATTTGCATCCACTACACTAGCAAAGCAAAGTTAGCCAATGTGAGATTAGCCTAAAGAGTAAAGAGAAAAGCAATTGATCTTGGTCTTACGAGGTTCTTAGCGGAGGAAGAACCAATGGAGGAAGCTACTCTACGAGCTAACCGATACATTGCAATAGCAGTTTGCAGCAGCAATTGGAAATCAAATTCACAGAAAATGAAATCAGAAATGGCAACCAATAGAACAAGTAGGGCTTTACAGAGGGTTTAAGTTTATGCCTTGTGACTTTGCTGCATTTTATATTACTTTTTTGTTTGGGTTCTGGAAAACTCCATTTCTTCTATGCTTGGCCCATAATCTGTTTCACGGACACACGGCCCAGCACAATAAGATATTGTTCAAACTCAGAAGCATGCAAAGGGTACGTTTGGATTCAACTTTGTTTTTCTAAGGTTAAATAATTATTTTTAATTTATTCAATAGATTTAATTTGATTCTTTCATTTTTTTAAAAATTCAATTAAGTCTCTTTAAATTTTTAAAGGATTAATTAGATTTTTATTATAGTGATGACTAAAAACCACTCCTATTGTTAAGTTTTATTATTGTTGTAATGAAAGAAAAGAAACTGTTATTAAAAGATAAAAAAAAACTTAATAACAATAACAGTTTTTAGCTATGACTATGTTAAAAAACATTTATTTTATATACATAAATTTAGTGACAGTTAAAAATTATTAAAAAATACTACTAAAATTTAATTTAATGACAGAATGTAAAATTTGTAAGATTTTTAAAAATGAGAGATAAAATGCATAAGCATAATTTATTATAATAAAATTTATTAAAAATAAAAAATTTAATTTTACTTTTAATACATCTTTTAATATTTTTTGACAAGACCACTTGCATTTTTCACCAAGAAAAGAAAAGAAATTTTTTACTTGAATCGGACAACATTATTATAAACAATAAATTTCATCTTCCAAATATTTATTTATACATTTGCGTATCGAGAACTCCAACTCAAAACATCATATATAAGCAATAATAAAAAATTGCTTGCTGATTGGCAACTAGATTGGGTTGTAACCTCTTAATTTAAAATATTAGGTTCACGGATCTTCCTAATAATATTGGTTAAAAAATAAAAAAAAATATTTAATAAAAGTACAATATTTTAAATTTTAAATGTATAAAAAGTATTTTTTGCTAAATGTTTTTTTTAAATAATTCTTTAATGTCATAATAACTTTATAACTTATCATTTATCCTAATTATAATTACACTAAAATAAATAAGAGTTTAATAATTGTACATTAATTATATAAAAATAATTTATACTCTCAATTAATTATACATTAGCGGTGTATAATAATTTGTAATAAATCATACAAAATTAATTTATATTATAAATTATAATATTTTTTAATAAATAATAATTTATATATATATACACACATTGTCTTTGGTATTTCTCTTCCTTATGTATAATTTATTGTAAAACTTGAATGTATAAAAGAAAGGAGCAAGAGACACTCCTAGTTAGAATTTCAAATCCATGGCAGCATATACTATGCGCATCATCTGGGTGGCAACGCCTTAACACAAACTACTTTGTTTTTAATTCAGTTGTTAAAAACAATTGTATGAATAGAATCCCCTCCATCACATTACACCTGAAAATATCATTCTCTACTTGATCACATCCATAGCAATAGCATATCCATGGTTTCTACTTCTGCTGTTGTTGGTTTTGCTTCTTCCTCTCTCTCTGTTACCAAAAAGTACGATGTTTTCATCAGCTTTAGAGGAGAGGACACTCGCCGTGACTTCACAAGCCATCGTCATTCTGCTCTCTGCAGAAACAGCATTGACACTTACATAGACTACAGAATCCAGAAAGGAGATGAGGTTTGGGTAGAACTCGTGAAAGCCATCAAAAACTCCACTCTTTTCTTGGTTATCTTTTCAGAGAACTATGCTTCTTCTAGTTGGTGCTTGAATGAACTGGTTGAACTAATGGAATGCAAGAAACAAGGAGAAGATGTTGATTTTATTCCTGTGTTCTACAAAATAGAACATTCTCAGGTACGTAAACAGACTAGGAGTTACCACATGGCATTCGCAAAGCACAAGAAAGATGGGACAGTGAGTAAGTTGAAGCTGCAACAGTGGAAGGACGCTCTCTACAAAGCAGCCAATTTATTTGGCTTCCATTCTCATGGATACAGGTGTGGTTATGCATTATTATTGTAGTGCTTCTGCTCTTATTTTATAAATTCTAAGGTTGATATAGGGATTATAAAATCTTACTTGGACAATTATATTTTTCTCTTCTTTTCTTTTTGTTTAATTTGTTCCAAATTCGATTTATGATTATCACCAGCTGACTAGTCTTTATATATATTGGAAGATATGAAATTTAGTTAAAAATTTGTGAAATATATAAAAAAAATTTGTGAGGACTATGCTTTTAATATAAAACAAGAAAGTTTCGTAAAAAATGCACACTTATCAATAAATGTCTGTATGGGGAAATTTTTGAGATTAGAGGATGAGAATAATAAATCGTGAAAGAAATTGCTTTATAAGAAACCCTCCAAACTAATCATGTGAAAACGGGGATGTTA
Organism: Pachyrhizus erosus; assembly: GCA_026544285.1. NCBI lineage: Eukaryota > Viridiplantae > Streptophyta > Magnoliopsida > Fabales > Fabaceae > Pachyrhizus > Pachyrhizus erosus. The sequence goes on along the minus strand of JAMLFT010003985.1, from coordinate 7,808 downwards.
CATTAAAAGAAATGTGTATTCTTGAAATTGAAGAAAAAATTGTGATATTTTTTACAACATATTTTTTTTAAAAACTCTAGAGAGTGACAAGCCCTTATTGTCCATATAGTCTATATTATATGTTGATATTATAAATGGGTAATGATCTTAGATCCAATTTTTATATTCTAATTTATCAATGATTTATTTTTCATTTAACGTTTGCTTTTATTACTAGCTTGTGTGTAATTTTCTTCTTATATTTAATCTTTGTGTAGGACTGAATCTGACTTGATTGAAGACATTATCAAAGCTGTTTTGAAAAAGCTAAATCAGAAGTCCACAAATGACTTTAGTTTTCATATCTGATGAAAACTATATAAACATTGAATCTTTACTGAAAATTGATTCAAAGAAAGTTCGGGTCATTGGAATTTGGGGTATGGGAGGTATTGGTAAAACAACTCTTGCTGCTGCTATTTTTCAAAAGGTTTTTTCCCATTATGAAGATGCTTGCTTCTTAGAAAATGTTGCAGAGGAATCAAAAAGTCATGGACTAAATTACATGTGCAACAAACTTTTTTCTAAGTTACTAAGGGAAGATCTTCATATTGACACTCCTAAAGCGATACCCTCTAGTATTACAAGAAGACTCATGCGTAAGAAAGTTTTCATTGTACTAGATAATGTGAATACTCCACAACTTTTAGAAAATTTGGTCGGAGTGGGTCGCGACTGGCTAGGAGCTGGTAGTAGAGTCATTGGACAACCAGAGATAAACACGTACTTATAAGTGGACATGTTGACAAAATTCATGAAGTCAAGCATATGAACTTTCAAGACTCTCTTAAGCTTTTCAGTTTAAATGCTTTGGCAAAACCTATCCTACAAAGGAATATGAGGGGTTATCAGAAAGAGCAATGGTTTATGCCAAAGGAATCCCTTTAGCTTTGAAAGTTTTGGGATCATTTCTTGGCTCCAAAAGTGAAAATGAATGGGGTAGTGCACTGAGTAAATTAAAGAAAATTCCCAACGCAGAAATTCAAGCAGTGCTGAGATTGAGTTATTATGGATTAGATGACGATGAGAAAACCATTTTTCTAGACATTGCATGTTTTTTTAAAGGACAAAACAGAGATCGTGTAACAAAAATATTAAATTCATGTGATTTTTCTGCAGATATAGGGATAAGAAAACTTTTAGACAAAGCTCTTGTTACTACTACTTCATATAATTGCATAGATATGCACGATTTGATGCAACAAATGGGTAGAGAAATTGTTCGTGAGGAATCTATTAAAAATCATGTGCAACGTAGTAGATTGTGTTGGACCCTGAGGAAATCTATGATGTATTGACAAATAATAGAGTAAGTGAAAGATAACTTGACTTGCCAACCTAAACAATTGCCTGTCTTAAACAAATGCAAATTATTACAAAAAGCCCTATCATTAGTTCTATTTTTTATTTGTTAGGGAACTGGTGCAGTTGAAGGAATATGGTTAGATACAACTCAAATTACATATATAAATCTAAGCTCGGAAGCGTTTAGAAAGATGCCAAACCTGAGATTACTTGCTGTCCAATCCTTCGATCCAACCTTTGAGGGAATTGATTTAGTGTACCTTCCAAAGGCTCTTGAATTCTTACCTAAAGCCTGAGATATTTTGGGTGGAAAGGTTATCCATTAAAATCTCTACCGTCATCTTTCTGCCCAGAGAAGCTTGTTGAGCTTTCCATGCGATACAGCAATGTTGAAAGACTCTGGCTTGGAGTTGTGGTATCAAGGTTCTCATATACATTATGTATTTATGTTTTGGTTTTGCTTTCGATAAAAAAAATTGAAGTCTATTTCAATAAAAAAATGAATTAAAAAAATGAAATTTCCAAGTAAAAGTACTAATTTGTTTGGCCCACTATGTATTGCTGCAGAATTTGCCAAATTTAGTGAAAATTGACCTGGCTGGCTCCAAACACCTTGTAGAGTGTCCAAATTTGTCTCATGCTCCAAACCTTAAACATGTATCGATAACGTATTGGGAAAGCTTGTCTTATGTTGATCCATCAATTTTATCCCTCCCGAAGCTTGAAGTTTTACTTGCCATGGGATGCACATCGCTTAAGAGCCTTAGTAGCAACACTTGGTCAGAATCTCTCCGATTATTGTCTTTACAAGATTCAGGTTTGAATGAACTGCCCCATCAATTTTTCTTATTAGAAATCTTGAAACCCTTTCTTGTTCAATTAATCATTGTCTTCTTGATCTTCCTAAAACCTTTGCTCTCCAAGTAGTGCTTTCAGGATCTAGGAAGATTGAATCTGACACTTTCTTCACCTTACAGAAGATACTTTCTAGCTCTGCCTTCCAGTCATTAACAACTCTAATGATTTGCAATTGTCAAAGCTTGTATGAAATCTTAGACAGCATCTTCTTGTTATCTTCGTTGCAATACTTATACCTACAGTATAGCATCATCATGAGCTTACCTGAAAGCATGAAGTATCTGCCAAGGCTCAAACATCTTGAAGTTCGTGAATGTAAAAAGCTTCAACGTATTCCTGCACTTCCACAATCCACTCATTACTCCCTTGTCTGGAACTGCCAATCTCTTCAGACAATGTTAACTTCAACTATTGAACCATCCAAAAGACCCAAGTGTACTTTTCTTCTTCCTAACTGAATAAAATTAGATGAACATTCATATGATGCAATTTTGAAAGATGCCATTGTTGGAATTGAACTTGGAGCAAAGCCACTGTCAGCAGCAGTATCAGAAAACGAAAAGGATGTTCATGAGTTTTATTTGTGTGAATCAGTAAGAAATGGTAAGTTTTGCTACTATTTACCAGCTACAAGTGGCAAAGTTCGAGATTGGTTCCATTGCCACTTTACACAAACTATGGTAATAATTGAACTTCCCCCTAATTTGTTGGGTTTCATTTTCTACTTGGTTGTTTCTCGAGTCCAATCATGTCACATTGGACACTACGGAAGTATTGGATGTGAATGCTACTTAGAAACTAACCGGGGCAAAAGGATCAATGTAACAAGTTTCTTTGTAGATGAACACGTCTTGCTTAATCGTCGACCTCCATTTGAATTTATGGTAGATCACTTATTTTTATGGTATGATGCACAATGTTGCAAGCAGATAACGGAAATAATTAAAGAGAGGAAAGGCATGAATGACAAGAGCACTACTCGTGATCCAAAACTTACATTTAAATTCTTTGCTCAAACCAAATATAACAAGGAAGCAGTGGTCATCAAAGAGTGTGGGTTTCGTTGGATGTATTCCTTAGAAGAAGGAAGATGTAAACCCAAAAGAAGCAGGGAAGTTCATGAAGCAGAAGCCAATGTTGTTCGAATTAAAGTGGAGGGCTCCAAGTCTAATGAGCAAGAAGAAGCACTTCATCCAACAAAAAATTCAAGCATCGTGTCTTCGGAACTGCAAACTTGGAAGCAGATGAAACAGAAAACTTGAGGTAATCTTCCTAACAATATATGCTGATAGGATACATAATTTAGTTTACATACTTTGTTGTTGCATTTTTCTGTTACAGTAAAATAAGCTAGCAACATTTTGTGTAAAAATATTGATGTCTATTAACAGTCATCTACTTGAAGAACTCTTGCATATTTGATTTGGTGGAGACTGCACTTAACAAAATGAAACTGTGGTGCCATGGATATACCACTGTATTGCAATCTGAAGATGTGCAAGCAATAGAAGGCAAAGGCATAGGTCGGGTTTGAATATGGTAGTATGATCAAGCATTAAATCCGTTGTCTTCGTCAATTTTAGGCTCAATTATTTAAGAGTAAACTTTCTTTTTCAGGCACAACATGAGCCTTTCATCAGCCACGGTCAAGGTAAAGGTCTTTACTTTGTACTCTTATTTTATACTATTTTGTTTTTATGCAAGTAACAAAACAAGAGAAATATATATTTCAATTCATTGTAAATATAGTATTTTTTTTTTCTTTTAATACTTGTAATTCTTTTTTATTTTACATTGTTGTAATGCCTAAACCTTATGAGGCACGGGCCAGGCTGCTGGTGTAGACGGTGAGGCAAATGGTGAGGGGCTTGGCGGAGGCTAGGTGGAGGAGTAGAGAATTGATTCACTCCACCATGGCCAAAACATTGTCTGACCTTGAACATCACCACATACTCAACCATTGGTAAAGGTTGGATTTTGATTTGTGAAAAGGAATGTCAAAAGATTTACACTTACCCAACGAGTGCAGTTGGCCATTGCCATTTGGTGGATCTCTGCTCCTGAAATATTTTCTTTCCTCTAACATGTTTATTACCTTATCATCCTCCTTAACAAGCACACTGTGTGAGTTTGTCAATAATATGTACATTGTGGAACGTTAAGTTTACATTTGTTAATAACAAAGTCTGATGATAATTGAATGCCTTTGTCATTTTCCTGGCAGCTTAGGCAAGATTTAACTAGATATCATTCTACCATATCCCTTTTCTATGTTTAATTCTATGGCCATTGTGAGAAAGAATGATATAATTAGTGATTTATCTTTGTAAGGAAGAAGAATGAGCTGAAAAATTGATTTCTAATCTAGTTGTTTGCTCCTAAATTTTGTAATTTAGGTGATGATGTAAGAGACGTGAAGGCTTGGCTCAAAGTGTGGTTGTAGGCGGTAGCTCTAGCATCTGCCTCAAAATACAACTCATGAACCCGATTTCCCCCATCTCCTAATCAATTCCTCTTTCTATGGGATTGAGACAATATATTTAGTATAACATATCATAGTATAAGCTTTTCTTCCCACTATGATTGGTTATATAATTTGTTGTAGATTTTAGATTTTTCTTCATGAGTTTTCCCCCAGGAGTGTTGAGTTTTCAGGTCGAAGTTCCTTTTGAAGTTTTCCCCAGGAGAGTGTTTAACTGTTGATGTGATGGGAGTCATGCTATTCCCCCTGCCGTGCTCTGGGAGGCTGACATTGAATTCATCTATATATTGGAGAAGACAGTAGACATCAGTACATCACACCATTCTTCCAAAGCTTAACAAACAACAAAGAACAAAAGAAAAAAAAAAGAAAAAAAAAAATTCATGATGCTGCACATTGCCATGAATTGTGCAAGTCAGTTTCCATCATAATTCTAGTTAACTTGGCTGAAGCTTTTGTCAGTTTATTTCTGAAGAAGGTTCTCGATGAAGGAATGGAGTACATGTCCATTATAACTTATGGACAGGCAATTTCATTTGATCTTAAGGCACATATTGCCTGCTTCTATGAAAGGTAAGAACCAATTTCAAATGTAACTAACAGACCAATAATCAATTACCAAAGTTAACACGACAAACATAGTGGGGACGTCGATAGATTGCAATTTTTGAAAAAAATCTAATAATGAAATTGTTCCTTCTCTGTGAAACCATCATAATGTTGATAGATAAATATTCTGCCCTTGGATCATCTCATCTGCTATGTGTACATAGTTTTCCCTCACCAGCATTATCATCACATAAAGTTCAAACCATGAAAGCTTATTTGAATAAAATTCATTAATTTGTCCTACATGAAACAAATTACAAGGAAATATTTTTAAGCTATGCCTTACCAAGTTAAACATTTTTGTTAAGGAAACTGAAACAGAAGAATATGAATTGTACTTTAAGCCAAACCAAGCATAAATTAATCGCAAACTTCTAAATTTATAAATGTTGCAATATTAAAATATATCAATCAATTTTATTCCCTTTATATGAGATTTCAAATTTTATAATTCGTAATTTTTGTTCAATTTTTAACTTAGTCGGTTAAGTCTTTTCTAATCAATTTTATATTCATTTTCATATGTCATCTGACACAATGAATTATAACTTAAATACATTTCTATTAACTTACAAGGTGTATCGATATAACAATGTCATGTACACCATAAAAGTCACCATTAATGTGTACGAGCCCATTTGTTGATATATAAAAGTTAATTTCTCACACTAAGATTAATACATATTTTTGAGACAAAGTTACTGAAATTAATTTAAGTATATATTTTAAACACGTTGAGTAATTCAAAATTAACTTTATCAAAATAAGTTGTATCAAACTCAAACAATAAACAAGTTAAAATCATATTATGCCAAGGGTCCACACGGAATCAACATTCTAATTTGGTGGACTTGTGAGCCATTTGCTCGCCAAGATAAATTGGTGTCAGTCACAATGCTGGAGCCCAGTTTAATCGTATTACTGTCACTTGGAACATAGGAACAGAGAAGGAAGGAAACAAGAACAAGGAATTTGGTAGTCATTTTTGGTGGGAATGGTCAATGCGCTAAAAACTGAAGTTCCATCCATATGATATACCTAATACATGCAAAGGCTCTATGAACGTCTAAATGATAGATAGGCTTGGAAAATTGTTGGCAACTATAAATAAATAAATTAATAAAGGCCAGTAATATATATTTGAATTAAAGTTTATAAACTTAAGTTTGGATTAAATTTAAGTTTATAAAAATAAATTAAGTCTTACTTTTATAAAATTAAATTTTTAGACAAAATTTTAATGCGCAAAATACTTTGAATAATGTGACCAATCTAAGTTTATTTTCAAATTAAATTTAGAGCCGTCCAAAAGCAAATAATGGGTTATTTTTTCCTTTGAAGTTGAGGGTTTCCCATTCAAGTAAATACTACCCTATATCCCAGTAGCTGCGCAGAAAGCCATTTTATTTTAAGTCAATTGTACAAACAAATTACTATCAAATTCAAAAGTGACATTTATTTACTTCATGATGAATAGAATCCCCTCCATTACATTACATTCTCTACTGCAAACCCAGAGCAATAGCATATCCATGGTTTCTACTTGTTCTACCGTTATTGGTTGTGCTTCTTCCTCTCTCTGTTGCCAAAAATATGTGATGTTTTCATCAGCTTTAAAGGAGAGGGAACCCGCGGTGACTTCTCTACAGAACCGACATGGAAACCTACATGGACTAAAGGATCCAGAAAGGAGAGGAAGTTTGTGTAGAACTTGTGAAAGCCATCAAAGAGTCCAGTGTCTTAGAGAATTATGCGTCTTCTAGTTGGTGGAACGAATGGAATGCAGAAAACAAGGAGAAGATGTTGGTGTTATTCTTGTGTTCTACAAAATAGACCCATCTCAGATACGCAAACAGCCTGGTAGTTACCATGCCGCAATCACAGATACAGGTGTGTTGTCATACTCATAAAACATTTTTTGGTGTATGATGATTCTACTGAAATTTTAATTATCACGTCATGCATTCTGCTCCTATTTCTATTGCCAAGCTGATCCTAGTGGGTATAATATAGTATATGATAGTGCTTCTGATTTTATTTTATAAACTGACTTAAATACTAAAATGCTCCCTTAATTTATTTAAAACACTCAAGTAGATTCTCATATTTTTTTTAAATTACAATTAAGTTTTTTTATTTTTAAAATTGTTTCAATTAGATTTTTTTTTGTCCAATTCAAACGGATGTTGTGTGGTTATGAATTTTGACAAGAGAAAATTATAATATCATCCCCTATGTTTTACTGAAATTGCATGAGACATCTCTTTTTTTTTTTTTTCAATCTATATAAAATCTCTTAATTTTTACATTTCTATTATAAGGACATCTTTTGTGTCTCAAAGATGCTTAATACTACACTAATTTGATTTGGTCTTTTTGTATCTTTTTCTTGTTTTGCTTTGGATTATCTTTAAATAGTTTGATTTCTGTTAGTAGGAGGAAGTTATTAGCATATTGTGACGATTTCAAAATGTAACTTTTTGAAATTTTATTTTTTTAAATATATATTTATTTT